>JAVCKT010024934.1:0-17901 GCA_032273925.1 Rhynchotus rufescens | reverse complement strand
GTGCAGGGGGGTTGGACTAGATGACCTCTGAGGTCCCTTCCAGCCTTAAGCATTCTGTGATTCTATGATTTTAAGACTGTATTGCAGTAATCTTAAAGTGTACATAAACACATCATTTATAGAAATGGTTAGCTCTTTAAAGAATTAGAAGCATGCATTTATGTTGCTGTACTTAGGAAAGTTTGATGATAAAGCATATTTTCTTGTTGCTTGAGTGAGATAGTAATAATTTTCAATACGTTGTATTCTAGCTAAAAATAGATATCTTCTTAGCTCTACATTAAACAAGACAGGAGCTAAAAGATTGTTTCCAGTATCACTTTCTCTCACATTCTAAATAACATTTTCTGGTCAAACGTATTAATCAACTGTATTGACATGCTTCTAACCTATGATATGAAGGAGATTTATAAAAACTCTTTGGTACTGATCTTATATTGACAAGATATGTCAATGATGTGACTGATTCACTACCACTGTGCTTAAAGTACACTACAACTGTAGTGAAGCAGAAGACCTACTACAGCAGGAGGGTCTATTTTAATAGAGTATTTTGTGTTTCATATGCTAAATAGATCTAATAGGTCTAATATCAAAAAACTTTTCTGTCTTCAGAAGAATCCTTCTTATGTGCTAATGCCTTACTATTAAAATCTAAAGTGCATGAGCTAGCCTCTGCTAAATAAAATACACTTCTTGCATCCAGCTTCTCCCATGAAAGTTTATTTTCATTAAGGAAATATTCTTTAGGCAAGTTACCTTGAAAGAAGTAATCTTTTGTCCAATAAATTGCTCTGTCATACAAATATATATAGACATATGTGCCTTCTGTAGCCTGCTTTTCTTTATGGGTTATGACTTCAGATACAAATCCAAAACCAAAGTGGAAATATGAACTGCTACAATAATTCAAAGTGGAAAACACATTTGATGTGATTTGATGTGATACAAAACTAATAGCAGTAGCTAAACAGTCTGAAATATTGTTGTATTTTTTACTATAAATTATGCTTTTCTTCAAGACAAAGAAAGACATAAAACAGTGTGCATCACATCTTCCCCCCTCACCCCATAGGATACCCAATACAATCATCCACATAAAAAATTCTCAATAAAAATCTCATGGTCTCAAATATCATCTGAGCTCTATGGCTGAGACATAACCTTGCAATTTCTGAAATGCTATTTTCTCAGGATAATACAGTTTCCCAGATCAAATATCAAGGATTTGACAAATGATAGCAAACCTTGAACTGATTAAAAAAATCAGCTTGTCTTACTCACTATTTTTAAAAAAAAATTACATAAAAACAGAAAGTAAACTTAAATATTCAAACACAGAGAAAACATGATTTCTGAGAAAGGCTTAAATTTTTAGCTTTTTCCTCACAAATTGGAAGAATAATTATTTGTTAGCTTTTCTTTCTGAGAAAGTTAATAATTCTATCCATGGTTCAAAACTAAGTATAATTCCGCAAAAAACTAGTATAAATACTTATCACTAGCAGAGATATTAAATAAAACTACTCAAATAAGTAGTGTAATTTTCAATGAATACATAAGAAATAAGCATATAAAGCATTTTTTTTTTCCTCCTGGTGATGCTCCATTTGCTGTATTTCTTGTACTTATTTAAAATTACCACATGAAACAATAGCAGGTGGTTTGAATGCAAAGGTTTCCTGGTGGGTTTAAGGCTTCAAGTAGTACTCATTGCTACTATGCATAAAATAGATTTTCTTTGTCATTGTCCTGTATACAGCACTGATATTTGCCTTAACCATACGCATCATGGTCATATCTATCCTGTGTAATGACCTTCAATTCTGAAAACCTAAGGCCGTATTTTATAAAAAATTACTAAGGAAAAAATATTACTGAGTCATAATTCAGAGATTTGACACTTTCAGAAATGTAATTCTTCTTGTGTCCCATGGAACAATTCTAAAGTGTCATGTTATTAAAAAAAAATAAATAGAAGGGCTCCTGACTTCCTATTACCAAAGCAAGGTGTTTGAATTTAGCTGGACTTCTAGATAATCAAATTATACAAAACCTGAGGAATGGCATATTTGAGTATGGATTGCTGGCTCTAAGTTGCAGGAAACTCTAAAATTTATACATGTAGGCTGTTATTATGATTAAGCTAAAAATCTGATCTAAAACTGATCCTAGTTTTAGAACTATCAATTTTAGCACTATCCTAAAGCTTATAATGGGATGGAGTGGATTACCCTGTTCATTGTTCTATACTTTTTAATAAAAATATAGGGTAATTATATGTTAACAACCCACATCACTCCAAATATGAGAAGAAATATCTGAAAGTTAAAAAAGGAGAAAAAATTCACATTAGCCTCAGGTCAATCTTTCATTTGATTACTACTGGAGAATAACAGAGTCTAAATGCACGGATATCCTGATTGCCTGTTTCCCCATAGGAACGGAAGCCTCATATTTGCTCAAAAGTTGGATAATGCTGAAGAAATCCTCCCTTTAGGCAAGTCCTGAGGTAGAGAATCCAAACTCATACTGGAGGTTGTGTTCTTATTCTCTGAAGTTCACTGATAGCTGCAGCAGTGGTTCCAGAGACCAAGCAACACAGCCCAGCACATGGGTAGCTGACGCCCTGGATGCTGCATGCCAGCTTTGACACAGTGCCATACTTGGAAGGTATGGACCTTGGTGTATGGTCCATACACCTTGGAAGGAGAAATCATTGAATTCCTGATTTTACTGCATAACTTCGTTTTGGAGAGCAAAGTACTCACATTCTACTGGGGGAGTGTGTGGGGAGGGAAACAATAAAACACTTTAATATACAATGGGCAAGAGAAAGCTAATAGCTTTCCTATTAGCATTTAAGAGAGTTGTTCAGCAAATGGTAGGTCTTTTCCTTAATAACTTAAGGACTGTTTAAGATAAACATTCTAAAGCAATTCGGATCACACCAGCCTTATACTAGTTGCCTACTTCTGTATCTCAAAGCCTTAAAAACATCCAACTGAGTCTTCCCTCCCCTTATTCAAAAATTATATGAAGCTGTTTGTAAAGATGGTAGAACTACATAGTAATAGTGATACTACACACTAGTCTGCTAGCAGATTATTACAGAACACATTGTTTCTTTGAACATAATTTAAAACACTGATCATGTTATCCAAATAGTTTGCCCAATCCCAGACAAATTACAGCTGAATGCAACAGAGAAAAATATTTGTATTATCTTTACCATCACTATTAAATATCTTATATAAGTATATACACACACAGACATATTCCTCAAAACTAATAGCATTTTCTAGTGATTGCATCTGCTTTATATTACAGCACGTAGAAAAAAAAAATCTGCAATGATGGATGTAGAGAAATAGTCAGTGTTGTAAAGTTCATCTTATTGACCATACTGATTTACATAGCGTACACATGACCTCATCTAAAAGAGAAATTTAGAGATGTGTTCAGATGTTAAGGATCCTTTTCCCTACGAGTCCCTTCCAAGGGTTGTGCACTTGCCGCAGTAGAGCAGATGAAAACACGATTGCTTTCCACGACTCCTCCACTCTGCAGGATAGGCACATTAAAAAGACATAGCTGTCTATCTCAATGTACACATGCCATAGTAAAATGTTGTTATTTACTGATAAAAACCACATGACAGCAATTTAAAAACAGGATTTATTCCGTCAGTCAAATTAGAGAGGCAGAATATCCGCTATGCCAAGTGATTACTGTCTGGGTCTAAGTGTGGCAAACTGCCATATCAATTATAATGGTAGAGAAGAGGAAATATGAAGACAGATTGGCTCTATTCTAAAAAGAAGCATCAGTAAAATAGAAACCCAGGGACATTTTAATGCAACAACCAATTACTTAAAAGTGTATCTTTGGCCTACACCACAGTTTTTATTTATTCTGTTCTATTTGTTTATTTATCCTGTATACTATTTCTTTCTGCATACAGCATAAAAAAAATCAGCTTTCAGTTTTTCGAATCAAGAAACATGTACTGATTCCAAGCTATATGTTGGTGCTTCTGAGATGAGCATTTCCGAGAGACAGTTTTTAATAATAAAGTCTTAGGAATATGAGGCGTACTACACTCAGAAGACATGCAATAATATTTCAGATACTATCACATTAATCCACCAACATTCTTCCCCCAACTTATCATTGATTTCAAGTAATATAGATGTCTAGACTGGTCTTGATAACTAATTTCTAACCAGAGAAAATTTGGGGTATTTTAAAGATAATTTAACACTCCCCAATCCCAAGTAAAAGGGCAGCAATGTGATTGGTAGATTAAAGTTACTTAAAACTGACAGATTAAAATCCAGTCAGATTTGCAGAGGAACAAAAGGAAAGTTAGACTCATAATACTTTGCAGACTGTTGCACTATGATTATTAAGTAGATGCACAATAGATCAGCAAAAATACCTTCATCAGATTTTGAAGATTCATGACAAAAAGGGGAAATGAATCAACTTTTCTACCGAGACTCAGAAATGGCAAAAATAAAGAAATACTATGACAGCTTAAACATTTTCAATTCATTATGGAGAATATTTCATCTTTAAAGAGATTTTAAAATGAGTAATACTGCTATAAAAAAAACGAAAATAAGCACAGGAGAATCTGCTGCTACACACTGTCACTTGGTAGTCCATTTTCCATTTTTTTAAATGCACCACTATGAAAATGTATTTATCCTACATAAATCCATTTTAATAATACAAAGTAGTCAAGAGAAAATTAAAATTTTATACAAAACATATATAACTGGTTAGCCCCTGCCTGAGAAGCAAAAAGAATCACACTCTGGATTATTCTTTGTAAGTGGGCCATTTAGTATGGGTTAAGAAACTGGAGACAAAAATATCATTTGGTTAACTACGGCTCTGAGTAATTATTTCAAGCTAATTCAGTCAATATGTGAAATTAATATTTCTATCTCAATCTCGTAAACAGGGATATATAAAGCAGAAATAGAGATAACTACAACTGCAGCATCTAAAAATAACAGAAATCAATGCTGAGATGCTGTATATATTTCTGCTCTCTTTGCTTTAGAAAGGATGCTGAAAAAAAGATATAGAACGAGCTGAGTAAATGAATAAAAATTAGAACTAAGTTACACCATAATTAGACAACAGAACTACAGACTGTCCCTTTTTAATCCAAGAAGAGATTCAAACTGTCCTAATTGACGGTAAATTAAGGCTAGACATAAGGCTCCTTTTCCCTTCCACCCAGTGACAGCAACTACCTTTGGTTATAATTTACCAGCTACTCCATGGATAATTTGTCATCTGAAGGCTTTAATTTAATACCTTACGGTGGGGCCTGGTGTAGGAAAACAGTAGGCAACATTCTTGGACCTCCACTCAATGGGTCAAACCTGAAAACCGCTAATTGTCCTAAGTCACATCCTCTCTGTTTTAGGACAGTCTCCACACTATCATTTGCTCTACATCTCAGGATTCAGAGTGAGTCATTAATTCTTTATTTGATTTGATGCCATATCACTTTTTTTTTCTTTAAAAGAAGCTAATTTTCTGTGGTCGAGAAAAAAACAAGATGTATTTTTCACTCTTTGCAACTTAAACTAAACCAGGAATTAAGTCATCTCAGCAGGTCCATCAAGTTTAACCATGCAAGCTTAAATAAGATGCCTCATACATTAGGTAGGTATTACATCCATGTGCGAAAATAAAGCATTGAGATATGTTACCTAAGATACGTAAGAATTAGCATTCAAGAAGTGCCTTGAAAGTTCCCTTTCAGGCACACAGCACTCTCCCATTGACATTCTTTATTTTCAGAGTTAGATAAAGCTCCAGCATTGAGAGAAAATTAGGGAGAGCCACCTGGAAATTTCCATACTACTAGTCTGTCTCTCTTGTTTTTATCTCTAGCTAAATCACGCACATGCACGCACACACTCCCACGCACACGCACACACTCCCACGCACACGCACACACACGCACACACATGCACAGACACACACACACACGCACACACACACGCACGCACACGCACACACACATGCATGCATGCGCACACACACACACATACACACGCACGCACCCCTTGAAAGAAAAAGAACTGAACAATGAAGTTGTTTCTGAAAGCCTAATAATTCATACTTCTGGCTAATGATCTTTCACAGCTTGTTTGTATGGAAATTAGGGGCAAATTCCCACCTGTGTGCATACATTTTTCCACTATATATAGAATTTTCACAATTAAAAATAATTACCTTTTCTGGTGGCTTTTACTTCTATTATTAAAATCCTAAATCAAAAGACCTCAGGGCATATTCACAACTTGTGATGGATAAGGTAAATCAGTAGCTCTGCAAAGAAACTTCCTTTGAATGGCATTTCCAGAAATTCTAATTGCTTTTGGGTCATACTATTTTCCCACGAGAGTCCCTAATATTGTCCCACTATAGAGCTCAAACCAAGTACACACTTTCATTCATATATACATAGCTACTAAGTCCTTAATTTACATCATGAGGTTAGAGAGAATATTTTTATCCCCAAACTAATGGCAGCAGAATGTCTCCATAGATTTTCTCTTCAGTAATATTGCTCTACTTACTCACTGCAAGACTAAACAAGCACCTGATTTAACTTGATCTGGCCCTTTCGTTGCTTCCTATATAATTTCACCTTGACTCTTCGAATATATTTTTTGCACTATTCCTAATTTTTGTGTAGTCTTTCAAGTTGCACAGTATTTGGTCACACAGAAAATCCCTTAATCTCCAAAAAGACTCTAGTTCAGTAACACGTGTTTTTGCCAGTGCTCTGGATGTTCAACCATGCTGTCTGGAAGATGTGCAGGTAACTGTCACCAACAGAGTTCCTTATCATATGAACAGACGAACTGCCATTATCTATAATTACATTCCTTCAGTTTGAGTTATGACTTATTTTATTCTGGAAAAAGCTGGTGTTCTCTGGTATACTCATATAAATTCTGGTATAAAAAACTGGTATACTCATATAAATTCTGGTTGTTTGCATTTTGGTGATTCTTCTCCACGGAAAGAGTCATCTCCAGTTTTACAAGGCCATTCCCCAAAGTTTATTTCTCAAGCTGTGCATAGATCCAAAAAGGACTGCACTGAGAGTAACAGTTGTTAGAAGAGGGGCATGCATTTATCAGTACTGAAAAATGTATGCTTGCATCTCTGCAAGCATTTGAATGAAGAACTGGTATTTGGTCAAGCTGTCCAAGATATAAGATCACAGGATGGTTGAGGTTGGAAGGGACCTCTAGAGATCATCTAGTCCAAATCCCCCTGGCTCCAGCAAGGACACCTAGAGCACATGGCACAGGATTGTGTCCAAGCAGGGTGATATACAGACATGCCAAAGATGAGGTGAGGCAAAGTATTTGGGGACGTGCCCACCAACTTTAGAGAGACAGTCTCATTGTGGAAGAAGGCAATAGTGTTCCAAAGGCTCCTTCCTATCACACCAAATAGCTCACTTGAAAAGTTGTGAGCAGTTGCCAGGAAACAAAGTTAAATGCATTTAAGTTACTCTGAGTAGCATTCCCATACAAATAAGTCCTCAGAAAGTCATTCAAAAAAAAAAACTTATGGTAGATAATAAGTGCATACTCTAGGTAATGATATGCAACTCACTTCCATTAGTGCCAAAATTTATGTTATCACTCCTCAGAACATAAAGTAATTCTTAGCTCCTTTGAAAAGAATGATCACTTCTAGGAAAAGAAAACACTTTCTCCAATAGACAGCTTACAGGTTAACCATCAGTGGTACTGAATACAGCACGTTGTCCAGAAACCCGTGTTCGGGTGTGTTCACAAAAAGAAACTTTGAATTCTGCACAAATACTGCAGAGATTTAAATACAGGAAGCAAAATTATAATGTAATCAATGGATTTACATCATTTTCAATCAAATAGGTGATCTAGCAGTATGAAAACTTTGTGTACAAGGAGAATCAGACCTTAGGAATTATTTGTGATATTAGGGGGCAAGTTTGAAGGACTCTAATATATTACTTCTGTGTCCTTTACACATACTGCCATTCAGTATTTGAAATGACTCTTGGTTCAATTACTTCATTCTCCCATTTACCAGTCGAGAAGCAGTAAAAGAGGCTTCTATTTGAATTCCAGCTGCAGTAATTGAACTAATTCATCAGTCTTAACAACACCAATAGTTCTGTCCTCCATTCTCCTTCCTTCCAAACTCCTCAACCATGCCAAGAAAAGGTAATACAACTCAATGATCATGGAACTTCAAACTTGACCCTCCCTCTTTGTTTTTTTTTTTGACTGTATAATTGATACATTTCCTTTTTCTTTTTTAAACATGATAAGCTCTACATCACCTTCCAGTTACTCATGAGCATACAGCAAAGTCTAGACATTACAAAGCACAAGCTTTCTTGCCAGCTTCAAGAATTATTTCAAAGATGGATATGCTGATTTAGCAATGCTCTGTCACTCAAAATCCCTCTGCTTTTGTTTTTGTCTCCACAGGGAAACCATTCTCAAACATTATCCCTCACAGCATGTGTCAAGATTTATGGACTCTCTGTGAGGAAAAAAACCATTATTTAAATCAAAACAGATATCAATTAAGTAAACTATCCTCTAAAATTAGGGAAAGAAGCTATAAAAATCTTATATCATACAGATCGCTACTTCACTGCCTGATAGAGTATGTAGCATTGTATTCATAAATCTCCTGGAGAATGTTTTTCACCTAGTTCTATTTATCACATTGATCATTTCTCCACTCTAGAATTTTGGGTGACTAGACTATTGACCTTTATGCACGTAATGTTCTTTTATATTCATCTTTTTTTTTGTTAGCTTTCTAGAAGGCAGTGTTTCATTCTTGCAGATAGAATTCTAAGTTTAATTTGCATCCATAAATTCTTTAAAAAAAAAAAAAAGAAAAAAAACTATGCCACTATGCAACACACAATGGAGCTACTGATAGTTTTATACAAACAATGCAGCTTTCAATCTTCATACTTCACAGATTTTTAATATACTAGCTGCAGAGTTTTTCCTCAGAGAAGACAGTGCAAAAATGCTTTAGCCATACTCCATGATTAGCTGGTTTAGATATTTTCTATAATGATCAACCACAGAACTGGTCTTCAATTCTGAAGTTAATTTATTGACAGAGGACTTACAGTAAAGGACAGCTATTCTTTTCTCACAGATTGTTTGAATAAATCATAATGAAACAAAAGGCAAAAGTAGTATTGGCCACTGCTACTGCAGATTCCCTTGCATAATTGATATTGACCAGAAAAGCCAGACTTTGAAGGCAAACAAGGCTTTGAGGATATGGAAGTAAATAATGAAAGTCTAACCTGCACATTGAAAAAGATATTTTTAGTCTGATTTTATAGGGAAATAAATTGTGTAACTTGTTATTTTCTTCCCTCGTAGCCTTTGAGTGTACTGACTAGACAAATTCTAAAGAGTAGGCTCAACACAACAAGGAAAAAAAAAATATATATGTTTGTGAAAGCAATGCCTGTGAAAAGATGGAAAGACAAGAAAATTCTAAATAATTGAGGGCCCAGTCAAGCACAGGCAGATATTGAACATTCCATTGTTCAGCAGCCAATTTGCACAAGCACCTTGTGAAGACTACCTGCACAAACCATCACAAAAGATACCACAACTAAGGCAAAACAGAAATGATTTGTCTTTCCTCTGAACCTCAAGGTTCTTCATGTATATTAGTTATCTGGTAGAGAGTAGGGGAAGGGAGAGGAAAAAAAACTAACAAAACATTAACCAAAAAAAACCCCTCACAGACCCAGTAAATAGAAAGCCTTAAATAACTTATCTGAGAACAAATTCCTCTGGTTGTGTTTGAGCTGCAACAATCAGGCACAAGGGGTAGAGCTTCTTTCCCATTTCCCCTGCTCTCTCTCCTTCATTCCTAGAAGGCCTCTTCATGAGAGCACTCATGACTATAAACAATTTAATAAGCCAGAGCTGAAAGATAATAGTAAAAGCTTCTTAAATTATCTCTCAGGTATAACTAGTAATGAAAATGTATTCCATTGTAAGCTATCCAGGTTAACTGAAGCACCTTCAGAAGTGGCTTGAAGTCTACATTGCAATCAATAACTGTGCTTCAGCTGATATATAGGTAAATAACACCTATTGCTTCAGGTCCCAGGCAATTCTTATGTAGCTGCACTTATCAAAACACTCTAGAAAAATTACTGGTGAGTAGACTTTTCCATTGGTAATTTTGTTCAAAAAAATCATTTATTTCATAAGGCATTCCAGTAATTTCAGCTACAAAAGTGAATTGGCTGGGCTGAGGCTATTCCTTGAATTGCACGGACAAGAAACAACCATGTCAGAACAGTGACTTACAGGACTTACACAAGATACAAACATAAGGCAAAATTTCTGAATCTTCCTGAGTAGATGACCCCTGCTCTAATTTTCAGCTTGGCTCTCCTGTTTGATTGTAGGTCAATAATTAATTGATATAGCAAGTGGAAAATAGTTATCAATAGTATGTCTGCAATTAATACGTCCATAGGTGTTTTTTAACCATGACTTATTCTCTTACATCAACCTATACATGTTTTATCATGAAAATTATAGTCTCTGACTGACATTAAAAAGTACTTTATAAGGAAGGAACAAGTATGCTTGTTATATCTAAAATACCTGTGGAGATGCCGGATGCCAAATATTTCCAAGCATTTGACATGTTACGTACCCAGGCTTGGTAGTTAGCAAACAGATTGAATTTGAAAGTGGACAAAATTAAGACCCAAAGACACACTGGCATTGAATTTAAATGCACTTGACATTCACGGGACTCCTGTCCTGTGTAGAAATGTCTTCCCGAATCTGTATTTTACAGCTGAAGTAGAGAAGATTAAATAAATAAAATTGTAACAGCCCTATATATTTTTTATATAATCATAGTAGTAGAAAGGAGTACTTTATGTGCTCTGATACACTGCATATTGTAAGACTATTGATCTAATCCAGCATCTGAAGAGATGAATAGAATCTTTCTAACTGGCTGCAATAAGCATTGAATCAGGTACTGGATCAGTAATATATGTCAAATACTCTCTTTTCCTAGCCTGTTATTAAATATCTGCACTTATGTAGTACAACCGTTCCTCTCAGTAGGCTATTCCACTGCTCAAATATTAAGTGCCTACTCTTAATAACTCACCTCAAGTTTCATTTCTTAGCTTCAGGCTACTGCTTGTCCTTAGAAAATGAATAATTATCTTTTTAGATTTTTATAATCCTTTAATATGCTCAACTCTCTGCTAGACTATTTTAATTTAGCTGCTTTAGTCCCACATGTGTCTTCTTTGAAAATGCTTGTATAAATTCTATTTCCTTCCTCGGTGTTTTCTTCTTCTCTCTCTTCCCCCCCCACCTTTCAATCGTTGGTACCGGGGAATCAATATAATGAAATTAATATGCATTTTGTTATCTTTTCTCTGACTCATCGCATTCTTTGTTGCCTTTTATTCCTCATTTTGTAATAACGGATTTTTTTTCTGAGGTGTAGGAGTTGATAAAAAAAATGGAAACGTCTCTATCCTTGACTGTGGGATTTAGCATCTCTCTTCTCAGTCAAAGGCGGCAGTTTTTAAATAGCACAAAGGACTATTACCACATAACATTCCAAGTCAAATAAAGACCACCTTAGTCAACTTCCAGAAAGTCTACTTAAATTTATTTATATTAAGGAAGTCCATATGACAAAGCTAATGTATCTTGAGATGACTGTCAGTGCCATGCAACACACCTTAGACAGCTTAGTGCTACACAACCTCCAAAAAAAAAACCATTAAATCAATGCAATTGAAGTACCCGAGAGCACAGCTGATGCTGCTTCCCTTTGAAATGCCATGAGGTTTATGGATATCAAAAACAGCCAGAGATGTAGACTTTTCTTTTATACTGGACAGACTAATTTTATGCAGTTTAATTATATTTAAGTCTTCTACACAGCAATGAGAAAGTATCAGATAAAAAGCAATTCTACTATTTTTGTAAATGTTACTGCGACCTCATACAGTTGGCAACATACAGAGGTATTTTCTTTGCTATTTTCCGTGGATCTCCTGATCTATGGACTTACATTGGCATAACAACATTGGTGTAATATCATAGAGACAGAGAACAAACAAATAACTGCAATGAAAAGTACTTTCTTTTTGTGTGAGAAAACCAAACAAGATTCTTCTCCTGACAAAATCACAAAAGGCTCCCTTCTACTGAGAGCTGTTAATTAAGCTCTAAGAAGAAAATGGCTTGACAAAAAAACTGAAAGTTAGAAGGTCCTGGTTCATTCATGAGGCCTATTTTATGTTTGCTTTCCCTTTCCAGTAAAGGAAACAAAATCCTGAAGATTATGCTACATTCCAAATTGAGAAAGCTCATTTTATGCAGACTATAATGCAAACTGACTGGTAAAACCTCCTTTTTTTAGCTATATGTTTACTCCCCATTACTAGATAGAAAATGTCAGACTGCAGCGAGGCCTACAAAGGCCACCGAGCTTGTCAAGGGCAGCACTCAGCATGCGAGGAGAGGCCAAAGGAACCAAGTTTTCTTGGCCTAAAGAAGAGAAGGCTACAGAGGATACTTCCTGCTGTCTGCAACCACCTGCTGGGAGATATCTAGAACATGGCGCCTGATTCCTCCCAGTAGTGCAAAAGGATGAGGGCTAACAGTCACAAGCTGGAACATGAGAAATTCCAGTGCAGTATAAGAAAAAGTTTTTACCATAAGGGTGGTCAAGCAGGGGAATAGGCTCCCAAGGAGGTTGTGGAGTCCCTATAATAGGAAATGTTCAAGCCTAAAATGAAAACGGGCCTGAGCAACCTGATGTCATGAGGAGCAAGGGTTTGAACTAGATGATATCCAGGGCCTTCTACCCTAAATTATTTTACTCTAAATTACTATTTACCCTAAATTATTATTAATTAGTTCTATATTTCTGTGATAGACATTATGCAAAATTATTTTTGTGGACATGATTACTTTTAACAGGCACCAAAAATAACATAAAACATGTTATTACCAAAGTTACTTGAAATGCAGCAGAGCTGAGAACTTCAGCACTTGATATGGTCAGCAACAAAACTTCCTAATGTAATTAGCAATTATCTAAACAATCATGGTTAAAATGAGCCTAGAAGAAAGGTAATTCTAGATTATGAACATACAGATTAACAGAACTGTCAAAACTTGATTGCTAGCTACGTGTGTAGATTTTAATAACCCCAAGTAGAGAATTACTATTGCCTCCTATTTCAGACAAAAAACTGTAGAAGATTACTACCTAGATAGCAAATAAATGAAAAAAAAAAATCACACAAAAAATTAGTTTGTTAGGTGAATCTGTAAAGTAAAATTAAAGAATGGGGACTGGCAACAATAATTTTCAAAGCCTACACTGATCTTGCTGATACTTGCTACTCTTAATTTATATCTACCCCATTTGATCCAACATAACATAAAAAGTAAAGACAATTTCTTTGGTTTTGATGCTTTGAAAATAAATCTTTTCAAAAAAAAAAAAAGGCAACAATCGGGTCCCATGCACCAAGTTTTCTGACTGCAAAGCTAATAGAGACTTCCCAAACAAACACTATACAAATTGATACGGAAGCGCAAGCCAACATCAAAAATATTCGCATGCCCAAACAATATCTCAGAATAGTAGTGGTTTCCATAAATAATATTTCTAAACTAAATTAAAATACATATGAAAATCAAGGCAAAACATTTCTTAACATAAAGATCAATTCATTTTAATGCTGATCAATAAAACTACCTCCATTTCCAATGCCCAAGAAACAATATTATGGTGTTTCAAAGACAAACACCATATTCATTTGGTGTTTCAAAGACAAACACACATATAATGATACTGAGAATCAGAGAAATTTAAATATAGAGAAATGCAACAAATGTGTTTTCAGCATCGCTGCAAAGTAAGTGAAATAGCTTACATATTCAACAGAAGAGGACACACTTTACCTACTGGGACAAAGAGGAAAATACTACAAAACATTATTCCCTATTTCTACCCTATTTACTTTTCCACAAAGGGCCGTTCCCTGTACACTCTGTTCAGAGCTTTCCTAAAACTTATGACCATTTTCAATGTTGTGAAAAGGTCACATTCACAAAATATACTCAAAATAATACTAAGAATGTATATATAGATATCAATGAATATCATACACATATTTTAAATATGAATATAGCATATTCACAAAATGTACACCTTCTCCACATCTCTTAAGGCAAAAGTTTTCAAAAGAACCTCGGTTCTTTTCAGGCGTCTCTTTTCCAGGTATGATGTGAAAGTCTTCCTAGTTTGAGAGGGCAGAGACTGATATGCATTATGGTACATAATGAACTACCTGTTTACACACTGCTTATCAAATAATGCATTTTTTTCTAACGTAACTTACCTATACATGTACATATAGCAGCATATATTACTTCAATAGACAATGCACTTGTTAAATAGGAATTATTTTTAAAAAAACTTTGAATTCAAAAGAAATGTCTGTTTTTCAAAAAACATCTGTTACTTAGGTATGTAAATGAAATTCCAGAAATGCTAGGTACATCTTCAACAGACTTTCCAACAGAGTTCTCCACTGAGATCACAAATGATGCCAAAGGATTTTCCAAATAGCAATTAAGTATAAGTTTATCAGTTTCACAGATGTAGAACCACAGAGGAATTTACTACGTGACTTAAGCAAGCATCAAAGCCAAGTGATGTACCCAAAGCTCCTGGCTCCAAATCATTAAAAAGAAACACACTTTTCCCCAAGATATGATCAAACACAAAGGACAGCAGACTGCAACTCAGTATTCCTGAAGATATAAATATTTCATATGTCATTTTTGCCGCTTCATTTTTTCATTGCTTACATTATATAAAAACATAATCAGGTTCTACGCAATATAATAAGTAATTTTTTTAAAAAAAAATCTCTGTTAAGAATATAAAGGACTTTTACTTTTGAGTTCTTTTAAACATAAACTGCACTTTTGGGCATTGCTTTTGGGCATTAGAACCTATTGCAAGCATAAATTAAACTTTAATTAAATTAATTTAATAGGATTTTTGAGTGTTCTGCATGCACAGTTTAGAACTGTAACAATTTTATAACAAGAGTGAAGTGATCATGTGGCTTGACTTTAATAGTTACCATCACATTAAGTACATTTTTAATTACACTTTGGGTTACAGGAAGAAAAATCACATTTAATGAACATATGACCTAGAGTCTTGCAAATCTGCTGAACTGCAGGAAATTTGACACACAACATGCTACCTTTTGATGTCATAGTAATGAATACAATAAAGTGAAGAGCCTAGAAAATTAATAGAAACTCTTACTTGTGATGGAAATGCAGCTCTGTAACAGGTCAATAATTTAGCCCCAGGATGGGGGAGAAAAAGTACATCTTTGTTGACTAGCCAGTATAAATTTCCTTTTACCTTCCTATAGTTTTTCTAAACTTTTAAATGCACAGCTTGGCATACTCCATACTAGATGTCTCAACTCTGCTGATCTAGAGCTGTAGGATGGACAAGAGTTAACAACCAAAAGCCCCACACTGTACAAACTCTGCCAATTTTGTAGAAACATGATGAGGAAAATTTGGGTAGTCTCCCCAGCAACAAGATCATAAAATAGAAAGGCTTGGGGAGGCAGGGCAGTCTCATTTTGCTAAAATTTGCAAACAACACTAGAGTCACTTAAGGACTGATAACTTGCAAACACTCCATAGGGAAAAACTCACCTTGCTGACAGTGCAAAGAGCAGATACTCTTCCTGATCTCACCTGAAGGTTCTGGAAGCATTACCTCATAAGGACAACCCTACCAAAGTCATGTACATCTCTCCAAAAGGTGTAAAGAATAAAGTCTAGTATGGACAAGTTGAGCAGGGAATAGCACCTGACCAACTTCTCTGGCTAGACTGAGGATATCCCATTCCTCCCTTTGCCTCTCCTTACTTGGGACACTGAGGTAAGGTAACTCCTTGCAAGATTTAGAGATCCCTGTACACTCAGGGTGAAGAGATACTATAGCAGTTTATTGGAAAAGGCAGTATATCTCCAATTAATTTGCACTCATTGCTGGCTACTATATACTAATTGGTAAGCTGATGCCTGTAACAATCAGGTCTGTTTTTGGTGGATGTTGTTGTCACAAGGTCTTGCATAGGTGAATAAAATCAACTAAGTAAAGGCCAGTGGCTATTATCCCTCTGGATTATTTTATTCACTTCTTTAATGAGCTATCAGCTCTCAGGATACTGTTTCTAGTCAAATCACTCAAAATAAACTTTATAAATTGTTTTTTAATTGTCTGTTCTTCACTTTAAACTGCTTGACTTAGAAATTGGGATCTGATTTAAAATAATACTTGAAACACTCACAGCTGCATTGGAAGTCAATGGAAGCTGTGCTTTGAATATATGTAGAACTACATATAATGTTAAGCATTCATAAGAAAAGGAGCCACTCATCTTCTCAAACCGGACTTTCAAAACTAGCAAGACTATTTTGATGAAGGCCTGTTTTTTTAGAATACTTCCATACATCATCCATACATATAATCATCTATATCCAGAGTATACTACACAATTTGAAGTATATCAATAAGCAAATATAACCACATGCCCAGAGGCATAGTATAAAAGACAATGACATGCCAAGAGGGCAGCAGAACATAGAATAAAACCAGGCATTTTTCATTTCCATTTGTTCTCTGGAAGTATCACTTTTGAAGAAGAATCCTGACCTGTAAGAACATGACTTAGAATGTCCTCAAAGTTCACAAATATTCCCATAGAGAGTTTTGAATGATTCAATATAGACATGCCTTACTAGACAACTTTATTTTTCAATCTGTTTCTAAATTCTCCAGATTATGAAAACTAAAAATGATGCAGATGTCTCCTAGCTGGTAACGTGGGCTCAAATACTGGGAAAACAGATGGGTAACTAATGATAATTTAATACTAGACTGGCAATTTTCTGTCTTAAAAAGAACCTAAAGAACCTAAACAACTTTTCCTAAGCTTTTCCTAGGTTAGATCTTAACCGTACATATACTTTTTTTTTTTTTTTTTTTTTAATATGAGCTGTTTCAGCTACGCATGTTTTGGAGGAAAAATATTCTTCATTTTTAACAATAGTGATTTTCCCTTTGTGGCTTTTTTGTTGCTGCTGTTTATTTTTGTCTTGACCATTTCAGTTTTCAAATGTCCCTGTGCTGACTTTCCTAAGTAACCGTTAGAAAAAACTAGTCTAAGGTCCTGTGGTCAAAACACACTAATTAAAAAATGAATAAGCTCTCTTTGGTACTATTTATAGTCATTAAAATTAAAGGTGTCAGTTTGAGGAAACATGCTATTTTCCTCCTTTGTTTTTAATGCAATTATAGGAATAAGCAGCTCCTGTTCAGTCATCAAGATTGATAGAAGAGGACCCCTGCCTCATTGAAAATATCAGGTAGGTGTTTCTGATTATATTTCTGACAAAAATCTCAGCAAATGAAAAAAGGCTCTGACATTCAAACTATAATTAAATCAGATTTGGTGAAGGGAAAAAAATCTTGACAGTCCTGCTAATTGTTTCTTAATCTCTCTTTTCCTGTCCATTTCTCATTGTAAATACCAACTTGATTAGTTAGTTGCAGTGAGTAAATACTAACCAGGTTCCACAACTGCAGTGAATAAACTCTACAGAGGAAATTTTGACTGTCAAGACTCTTTCAAAAGTCTTTAGATATTTATGTCTGTCATGTGCTTGGCACATCTGACACAATAGGTGCAAAATG
>JAVCKT010024932.1:32998-47004 GCA_032273925.1 Rhynchotus rufescens | reverse complement strand
CATTTCTGTAAATCTTGCCAGCTGCACTTTGTGAGGGGTCACACAGGCTGAGCATGTTTTTGATGGTGCAAATGTAGTGTTATGAAATGGCACTGACTTGGCGCTGAGCTTTCCAACAGGGATTACCTTACTGGTCCTTTACCAGCATCATTGCCTGAGTACTGACTTTGTATTTGTGAGGACTGGGCTCAGTTATGTTCACACTTGTGTGTCTCATGGCATTTGAAATCCTCACAGAGTCCTGGCAGGACTGGCACAGTCCCTAAGGCAGATCTGCTGGTGATGCGACTGGATGCCATACAGGATAGCTTAGTGTCTCTGAAATGACACTGTATTTAGTCAGTGAATTTGTGTCTTGCATGATTTCAGAAAACTTTGACATTGACATCACCCCTTTTCTGAGCAAAGGCCTGAGGAAAGAGCAGATTAATAATGCAAAATAATTCTCTAGGGTAAAGAAATCAATGATGCTATATATGCAGTTTTTCATGTAAATACACATGCAAGTCTTGGAAACAGCATGGGGTCACACATCAGAAATAAGATCTAGGAAGTTTTATTCTGTTTATTTCTCAAATGTTTTATATTTTTGGATCATGATGATGATAACCATTTTCAAATTCCCAACATCTATTTCTTAAAAATCCATTTTTACCAGGCCAAGCAGGGAGAGGAAAGCTGGTTTGGCAGTCTGCCTAGGTTGAAAGGACCTTGGTTTTTTGCAGGATAGCACATTCAGCTATGTAAATCATCTGCCTCAAGTTTTGCCTTTGGGCCGTCTGAAACCTCTTTGTGTCCCTGAGTCAAGTAACTCAGCTTCAATCATTAAGGTACCTCAGAGAAAATTATAATAGGGCATCATTTTATAATTAAGAATGGAAATTCAGTCTCCCAAATGGTCATGAAATTAATCCCTTTTCATCTAGTGTCTTCAGAATGAGAAACCTAGTCTAATGCATCTCTTGACAGTAGCAACAAAATCATCATCCATCACTTTGCACCAGGGAAGCCCCTTCATTTGCTTCATTTTCAGTCTGGGAATACCACCTCCATACAAATGAATGAACACCAGAAAAATGGTCCTTCAGATAAATTGCCTCCTGGGAATATATATCTTTAGATACTGCACCGCTTTCATCTACTAGTATGTATGCTAGTATATATGCATTATCTTTCCCATAAGATGAATAAAGTCTCTACACAGCAGAAATTATCCTGTGTATATTCGCTTTATGATGAGAATAAACCTACTCTGTTACCTCTTAGATGGGAAGATGGGAATTCTGACTGGAAACTCAGAAGCTCTGGGAAACCAGAAGCTCAGGAAAACCTACCTGCTTGCAATGGAAAGTAAATGTAATAGAATATGCAATTGGTGATTTTATGTAGACAAAAATCTACTTTGACAGTTCTGCACAAATGCTAAAACATACAAATCATTTCAAATCACCCTCACATTATACTATAGATTGGGTACACTGATGCAGTGGTAAAGGATTGTGAAGATGGGACCACAGACTTTCACCTTAGTTCAGGGAAACAAAAATTGTGCATATATTCTTGTCTTTCAGCATGGAGGTTTTCAGCAAAGAAATCTTGCCTCATGTTTATGTTCATACAGGTAAAACTTCTCCACTACATTTGCTTTTAAATCTAAGAAGGAAGAATGTCCACATGTATATTAATAAAGGGATCTTTCTTTGAGAAGGGAATATATTACCATACTCATAACCAATAGTAAGCAGCACATTATTGTAATTATAGAATTTGGGTGTAGAATATCCTTTGCAAAATTTTTTTTAAGGTAAAATGTGAACAAAATTCAGAATAGTTATGTAAGCAAGGACTGGCAACATTTCTTACTAAAATATTGTCAATGAAGAAAGCTTGAACTTACTTGTATCACATCACTGCAGAAAACTTTGGAACAATTCAGAAACAGATGCTAGTTCACATCAAAGAAAATTCCAGAGACGATCCTCAGTATATATTAAAGGCTTTTCCTTCCTTTTTACAGCTTACAAATTCTTTACTGTTGTAAAATGAGACTTATCTTCATATTTCACCTGGAGATAGAGTGCTTCACCACATGCATCACACACCAGCACAAGTTTTGTTTTACTTGGCACAAATCCCCTGAGGAAAAGCAAAAAATCCAACTGCATATTTCTTGTTTTAATCAGAGATAGGAAGACTTAGTATCTGCCATCAGAGAATCTTAGACTTAAATTTTGTGTTGGGGATGTTCAAATTCCCTTGTCTTAGAAAAGAGCAGGAACTTGTAGAAACTGATGTTAAAACACCTGACAGATCTTGCACACTTTAACAATAGGATTTCAGAGCTCATTTGATTGCCAGTAATAAATGGGTCAGCATGGGTCCCGGGGAAAAAGAGATAAGGAAAGATATTATAATTGCAGGGGATAATATACTAGGGAAAAAAGAAGATATTTTTCTTTTGTTTTTCATGGCAATCCATTAAATACATAATTAGCAAACAGGTATAATAAGTTTAGTAAGTCAGATTGCAGTGGAGAGATTTCCCGTGATGGGAAGAGAAAATTAACTTTGAAGTCAGAAAATCTTTCTCTAAAACAAGAAACTTAAACTTGTTTTAATTCTGCTGGAATTGCCAGCTCTCTGCATCACGCTGCTTTGTTAGATAGTCACAATGATACCTAATACTGTAAGGGATGTCATGTTCACCTCTAACATTCTCACAGTTAACTAAAATGCAGACTATTTCACTTGTGTTTCATATAGGTAGATAGCAGAAATTCCAGTTTAAATTGAAGGAAATTGATTTTGTACATCAGTGGGCAGCTTAGCAGGGATGGATAAATTCCAGTTTGAATAGGGTAGCCTTGGACTCACAGCATCATCAGGTAAGCTGTAGGAGTGGGATGAGCGCTCCACAGTTTAATCCCTCAGTCAGCAAGTAAATTTGCATTGGAGTTTGATACAAATCTGGTTGATTACAATATTTTTAAAAATGGAAATATATGGAATGAAGAAACATCTGTTCTTCTGTACAGAAAACTTCTTCTTGTATAAAGAAAAATATTCCCTTTTCAAGGCCTTTAAGCAAAAGCTTGCGGACATCAGCCAAAACGCCCTGTTACATCCAACAGTTTACATCATGGCAATGTTTTTGGCCTGTCTTGTGTAAGAATATATAAGTAAATGTTGGCATCACTTATAACTTTCTATCAAGGCTCTCTGTCTTCAGACTTCTATTCTGCATGTGAAAGAATGAATATCAAGTATCAATTGACACCTGAAAAACACTAAATCTTTATACAATTAACATAAGGATGTGCTTCACTGGATGTCGGAGAAACTGTGTCTCATGCATCACCATAGATGGGTAAAGGGCAGCACGTTTTTTTTATGCTCTTTATTCTGGGAAAACATTGCTCCAGGCATCACTTTTCATTAAGGCTACTTGGCCACATGAATCACTTTTGCAAAATGTAGAGTGGGTATAATAAATCACATTACCAGAGGGAGATGCCACCACACATTACACCAAAGAAATACTACCTCATAATTTTGTTAGTATCAAGGAAGGGTAAATCTCTCACATTACTTTACATTGTGGGAATGCAATCTCGTGTTGAGCAACCTGGAATGGGCAAACAGGAATATTTCAAATCTTTAGTTAGAATTGGAATGGAATAAAAAGTAAATCATGTTTTATTAAAAATGTTAGCTTAGAAAAGTTACAACTTTTATTTTCCCTCAACCTAAACAATTAGCTGAACTGCACATTCTTTTGAGCTATTTCTACCAGAGATGCAGCTGAGGATGGCTTTCGCTATTTCTACAATGTAATTTTGCTATGAAAATAAGGTACAGGATGAAGTTCTATTTTTCCAGTGGACAGGCGACATCAAACTGCAGAAGATAGTTTTTTAGCTACCTTTTCCAAGCCTTTTTCCACTCAACACTTTATCTAAAATAAACCCGTCTGAGACTTTCTTGGGAATAATTCTACAAGCCTTTTTTTCTTGTTCTCCCTATGACTTTCTTGCTGCTTTCTTAGCCTCCTTTTATTGCTTTTATCCAACTTCCCTCTTACTGTCTCTTTCAATTATACAGAGATACAAGTGCAAACAAATAAATCCCTGATGTCTGCATTTAGGTTTATTTCCTTAGGAAGTCTGTATGGCTACATGACTTTCCATGGGCCAGGGTGCATGTGCCTGAGATCTTGAGCTCTATTTTGCAGAATGAGAGCACTGCTCTCTGTTGGCCCCTTTATAAGGTTACATGTTCTCAGGGGCCTCCAAAGCTTTCTTTGTAATAAGAGCTCACGGCCTATGGGAAAGATTGAAAGTACAAGGGTTGCTTCCCTTAAGAAAGAGAGGGCTAAGAGGCTAATGATAGCAGTCTTCAAGTACATTAAAGACTCTAGTGATGGTGAGAATATTTGGATCTCCATATCTATGATGAGTAGGATGAGTAATACACTTAAACTCTAACAGGAAAATCATCACTTAAACATTAGGAAAAGCTTTATAGAGGCTGGTGGCATGGTGGAAGTGTCTGTTCTTGAAGAGAATGTCTATAATAGGGAGCCTTGTAAAAAATAATTCATACTGCCTCCTGCCCTGGGACATAAGATTTGGAATAGATGACCTCCTCTGGTTTTCTTTTTTCTCTCTTTTTTTCTTAGTCTCTAAAGCGAGCATCACATAGCCTTCACTGAGTTCAAATTCTTGCATTTTGCCCAAAATATATTTTCTTTTACCTCATTTAAGGCTTTTGGAACTTTTGAATGACTATAAACTTAAAATATCTTTTGCCAATATAGTTTATTTTAACTAAAAATGTCTGTAGTTTGAATATTTGCTTGTATGAGTTTAAAATCCTCTGAGACTTTCACTTTTAACAATCATAGGAAACCTCTTTCTCAGCTGCTATTTTACACAATAAAACCTCTTATAAGAAGTAAAGGGCATAATACTCATGTACTAGTGCTCACACCCCAGCACATTACTTTCTGTAATAGTTCTTCTCTTTGATGCAGCAGATGCTAGTTTTGTAGTTCACTTATCTTCCAAGAGATTTCCTAGGAACGTGGACAAGAATTTGTAGCAACTCAGTTATTGCTTTTCTTTCCGCTGTCCATCCAAATTCTCACTGCCTTTGCTAGTCTTGGACTGATTTTTTTCTTGGCAACGGCACAGTAACAGCAGACCTTGAGCACTGCTGGTTTTGGTATGAATACCTATGACTTTCAGTGTTGACTTTTACCCAGGCATCTTCCTAATGCTGGATGCCACTAGATCCTGAGGTCTCATCTCTACCATGGGTATATAAATATATGTGCTGAAGACATACATGCTTATGGACATACATATTTTTGTATCTGAGGATTCACATTTTTTATTTATCTTCTTTCTGATTCTGTTGCTGCATATGTATTTCTCAGACACAAAGCTGCTGTAGTAGTCTGCTTTTAAATGATACCAGAATCTAGGTATAATCATCTGAAGTTATCTGTGTGGCAGAGTCTCACCTCTTTATGAGGCTGTGCTTTTTTCTGTTGTGCAAAGATGCATGCACTTGGGTGGCACACAAGTAAATTCTGAAGTTGATGGGAAAATCCTGATGATCAATAAGGGGGGAACCAGATTCCTTTCATATAAAGTGGATGTATTGGATCCAGTTTTCCTTTTCCCATTCAATTAGAACAGATGAGTTTCAATGAAATAGCCTTATGAGCATATCTGGTTTATAAAACACCTGACAAGATGTATTATATTCTTGCCAGATTTTCAAACTTATATTAGTTGTTTCAAAATGGAACTTCTTCCTAATGTCAGGAATTCTCACTTTACAGATTCAGGAATTCTGACTTTATAATTTTTTTTCTAAATAATTAGGATTTTTATTATTGATTATATATATATGTATGATTATTGATTATATTTGATTTTTTTTATATATATTTTTGGCTCCTAACTAGACTCTTATCATTACCTATACCTAGATTCTACACCTGGATAAATAACTTCAAATGGTGTGATGCCTACAGGTGATGCCTGTAAATAATCTTTGGAACAAAGGATCCAAAATTTCCAGGAACCTCGGGATTTCTCCAAATCCAAGAGATTTCCAAGAAAACATGAAAGCCAAGTCATAAGATAAAACAGCTTCTGTGAGTCTGATTCTGTCATTGAAGTTCAGAGAATAAATTGGGTTTTACCAAAAAAAAAAAAAAACCCTCTATCTCAGTAAAAAGCATTTGAGAGATATGTCTTGGATGCATACAGATCTCGGACCCTGTAAGAAAGAGTGTAAAAAACCTACCACTAATTCTCAGAGCTGCTTGGAGATCAATCATGAAGTGATACACCATGAAGACTTTCCCCTTTGGAAAGACTAGAAGAGGTGGTGACATGATATATTTACATGCTGAGTGGAAATATATGACAAATGTCAGAGGAAATATCTCCAGTTGAATGCAGAATGTAGCTTCCCTTTAGCTTTCTAGCCACATTCAAACCCGAAGCTCAGTTGATGAGTGCTTTGATTGTTCACAGTCAAGATGATCAATGACTTGGAGGCAGAAGTAAGAGGATGCAGAAAATGTTCACTGTAGCAATAGCACCTTACAGCCGGTAATGGATGGCTTGCTCAACACTGAAGCCTTTTCCTAGGAGGGGCAGAGCACGGATATTTCCCAACTGTATTCCTTTGCTTGCGCCTATGCCTTTGTACAACTTCAGCCTTCACTATGAAATTGCAGAGGAGGAGTTTTCAATGAAGGAATGTTTGTCCTCCCTGTGGTACTCCTCAGACCTTAACAGTTATTCAGAAATACCTGATGGCCCACATTCATGGCCATTTGGGAGATGGTCATAGATGTCTGTTAATGAGTTTATGATTTCAGATTTAGTTTCCATCTCTTACCTCTCTATCTATTCTTCATAATAATGAGCTCTGGGACATGATTCATTGGGAGGAGGGGGAGCCATTAGCATTTTTTTGTTCATTCCCACTAACAGAACCAGTTCTGGGACAGAATTCTGTGCATCTCAGAGGTGCTTCTGCTGCATCCCTTCAAACCAGCAAAAACCAAATTTCCAAAGATGGGGAAACCTCTTTTATTTTTATTTTTATTTTTCCTGTTCTGACGGGGACAGACTGGTCCGAAGTCAAAAAGTTTTTACATCAGCCATTTTGGGGATGCTTTGGTATATTTGAGATACCTTTGAAGTTGTGCAAGTAACTTTCAAAGGAAGAGGTTAAAGAAAAAGCAGAACACAAATACATCACTATAAAGTATAAGAAAGACACAACTTTTGTTAAGGCTATACAAGGGGAAACACACAGCTTTTAAAACTGGCCTTAATTACTTCTTACTTCAGCCCAGCTTGCTTGTATCCCTAGAGGGAGGAATGTCTGATATAAAGAGGAGGGCTTGTCTTATTTGTAAAGATTGCCATTGTCTGGAGTGATTCAAAAGATGAAAAGAAACCCAGTGTGAGAAAAACAAGAAAGATCATGCAGTCCAGCACCACAGAGAGGCTTAGGGAGGGGAAGATGTAATCTCTGGGCATCAACCAATTTCTGCAATAGCATCTGTTCCAATTAACCTCTTGTCCCTGAGAGTCTGAGCTCTCCATGAGCTTGAAACACAAAGTAGGTACCTGGACTGTCCCCCTGGTTCACAGTCCATGAGATGCACAACATTTTCGGGGTCCTGGTAAGGTAAGGGGGATCCAAGGGTGGAACTCTTTCTGCCATCAGTGAAGAAAATAAGAGGATAATAAAAGCAGTTCTCTGTACAACAAGACCCTCTGGAACATAATTAATCAAAAACTGTATCTTCTTAGCAAGGGCTCAGTAGATGTCAGTAGAGTATGCGTGAGACAAGTGAAGAATAGACTACTGATGCTTTCTGGAAAAAAAACCCCTGTTCTCCGCTGTAGGAGGACATCATTCTATATCTCAGGAGAAAAACAGTTCCTGGAATTAATTTTGGGATGTTGAGCAGCTTAAATCCAAGGAGGAAGAAAAGCCAAGTGAGAGAGAACTCTACATTACTCAACATTTGAGACAGTTAAAGTCATTTAAAGATCAACGTGGCAGGCTGCAAACATCTGAGAACTAGAAAACGGAAAAAAAAAAAAAAGATATGCCAGAGATATAGAGATTCATGTAACAAGTCATGGTAACCATCCAGGATGATTGATGTAGCACAGAGCTTCATGCAAAGAGATAGCGAAGGGCATCTAATACAGTCCCCATATGAGGTATGTCCCTCTAAAATTTTTCTGAGCTGTTCATATATATTTACCTGTAAGTGCTGGCCTTCACAAGTAAAAATTCTTGGCCTGTTCAAATGCTAAGTACAAAACTTCAAAAAAGGGAACAAACTGTGATGATTCCACTGAGTACTCTGTTTTTCTTCTCCCCATCCCATTCATACCTACTAGGCTTATAGTGTTTTGTGAAAACCCTGGGAGTCTGCCATGTCCCTGTCTGTCTCCTTAAACTGTTACAAGGCTTCTGTGAAGGAACATCTTACAATGATAACTAGGTTTCCTCCTTGTTGCTTCCAAATGTGATGGGCAGATCCAGTGTGGTCTGAAGACATTGCAGCAGTGATGTTAGCTCTCCAGGTGCTAGGCAAAGCATCCCTTAGCTGAGTCTACTGGCTGTCTTGCTGTAACTGTGGGAAGGATCCACAGCTGTTTCTTGCTGCTCAGCCATGAAGTTCCCATCCATGTGTCACAGTTGGGACACATGTATGGTGCTAGCTCTGCAGGCAACAAACCTCCTTACTGAATGTACTTTGTCACATGAGAGAAGAGCAGCTACCTCTTCTACTGACACACTGTCTGCATCGTCTCCCCTCCACTTTTCCTGTGGAGGAGAAAGATTACTTCCAAGAGTTCTAAATAACACTTAAGTTACCAAACCTCCTCTCAGCTCAGGCTTATGTCCAAGACTTGTTTTCCAGGATACATTGAACTGCTGACTGGACAAACTCCTCACACAGGCAGTATTAGACTGAGTTCTCTTGGACCTCAATTACATAATGAGAATAGCAACATTTTATTGTGCTGCTCCAAAATTTATGTGGCCTTTAATGAAAATGGTAACAGTTGCCTTGGGGGTATTCCCAATGGGAGAGTGTTGTTTCATTTGATCTCTTCCTCTAATTTGTACATTAGAGGAACTACGTAGAGGTCCGCATATCACAAGGTTGCATCTGTCCACAAAGAACACTTAAAAAGCTACCTTCAGTCAACACTCTTTTAAAATTGTCTTCAGTTTAACAAACACATAACCTTTTCCTATTGATTTTTCCAGGATGGACAGTGATGTTCTTGCTAACTTTTTTTTTTGCTACAGCTATCCCAGGAAGGAGAAATTGCACATTTTAAGATCTATAGTAACATATCATGTGGGTATCTTACCGACTGATGAAAACAGTCATTGTAAATTTTTCCATATCAGGTTTTTACCCACATTAATCTTGTCAGTTTTTTCATACATTCCGCTGGTCACTGTGATCACTGAGTCACTGGAAATTTTGCATTTCATAGTAGAAATTATTGAAATATTCATTGCAGTGGTATATGTTGCTAATGAGTACCAGTGAATTGCACTTCATATCTTCCTGGAATTTACTATGTCTACTTGTAAAGACTTGATATTGATTATATGACTCATTTCTCTGAATGAGAAATTGAATAGACTAGGTCAAATTGCTATTATTGGTAATACTATTATTGTTGTAAGTGCTAGTGAAATGTTGGCTGACAATACAAAATAGGCAGTAGCTTATGTGTCACATTAAGTTTTCTGGCAATTGGCTAGATTCCTTGGGAAACAGTTTTTGGAACCTGGCAGTTTATCTCCAGGTTGACCTGTAGGAAAAATTAAGATAGATGGTGACACTGTGACTAGCCTTTGATTGCTGCAGGGTAGGTAACTCTGCATAAAGACAACAGAATCCAGCTCTCACAGCAGTCAGTAAGTGGCTTGCTGCTTAGTCTGAAGTGCCTAAAGGGTGGAGAACCAGCAGCTCAAATCCTATCTATATCTGAGCAGACTGCAACATTTGCGCAAGTCACCCCACATTCCTCTAGGTACCCTATCAAATAGCCCAGGGGTAATCTGCCCAGAAAGTGGTACTTTCTACTTTCTTACTGGTGACACTTGTATTTTGTGCATAACATTTAAGTATTTATTGGAGCTTGGCTGCACATCTAGTTCTTCTTCCCTACTGAGTGCTTTGACCTCTGATCTGTGTAATATTTCCACTGGCTCCAGTACCAGCACAAATCTATTTATTTATGCTGCTCACACAAGAAAAGCTTCAACTGAAAACATTCCCAAATATGCATTATAGCCTGGTGATTATAACATTTGTTAATGAGAGAAGAAACACCAGATATCTGCAGACAAAGGAGACAGCTTTGACCTCAGATGCCCCTGTGTCTTGGTAACCCAGTATCTACTACACTGTTTCAGTAAAAAGGATTTTCAGCAGTGATTGCTCTCTATGTCACCTGCAAGACCAGATCTGAGTAATCCTATCAGTGTTAGTTTGGAAGCCTTATTATTACTTTGTAAGTGTTGCTGTGACTAGGGTATGAGTTAGGTGAGTTAACACAAAACTCTCTCTGATTCATTTTTAAGGACTTCGGGTCAGCTAAGTAATTCAGCCCTATGTATTCTGCTGCTAAGGCGGGCACATAAGCTTTAGGCACTGAAGCGCTAGGTCCACAGTACTCAGGTGTTTTGCTCAATCTGTTTGTCACCCTCTGAATTGAGAAGATGTTTAGAAGCAGAAAAATTACTTGGTAGGTGCTGGACAACTGAGAGATATTCATTGTACTTCAGATCTTAAAGAGGAGATAGATATCTATTTCTCTTTGTCGTACAAGGTTCTGCTTTTCAAACTCAAAGGATTGCACAGCATGTGGAAAGTATCATGATCTGGGCCTCTGTAAAATATGGTTTTGAACAGATGTACTACGCATTCATCCAAGGTCAGAAAGTGTGAATAAAATCACAGCATCTGTTGCTAGGTGGAGAAAAGTCAATCTGGAGTGTGAACAGTATGCAACACAACTATATTAGAAACTCCCAGTGTGAAAACATAAGGATGACTCAATAGCGCAAGCCCTTAAAAGAACGGAAAGAACAAAAAGCAGTGAAAAGCCATGGAAGGGAACAGAGTACCTAAATACATTTTTAAAACTGTACAGTTTAAGTCTGTCTGATTTCTGTATTTGAGTCACATAGTAGGATCTGGATGCCTTTGAGCTATGTTGCTGATGATTATTCTTCCTGCCGCTATCAGCACATCCAAGGTCACTTTCCCTGCTTCATTTCAAGTAGGTCAGGAAGGCCTTGCTGATTCATCATGCTTGAGGCAAAAATAGGGAGGAGGAAAAAAAAAAAAGTGCTTCGCATGAGTTACACTCTTCAATAGGTGGTCCGTGACTCTTTAAGACATTACCTAGGGCTTTCCCCAGGTGCCCTGGTGGACTTTCCCACTCCCTCATTGCTGACATTCACTCAGCATAGAGAATGGGTGGGTAAGTGTGACCCCATTGCATCATTGCAATAGGACAACGGTTATAGCCTTGATGGACAACCTGCCGTTGGCTTCTCAGAGACCCCAGCCTCCCTGGGGTGAGTCTGTCTCTAAGGTGATAGTCCTGGGATAAGAGCTTATATAGTATCTGTTCCAATGTACAGCAGAAAGACCAAAGCCATCCTGTTCCCTCCCCATGAATATTTGTAGCTGGGAGATTCAATGCAGAGCCTGAGCTGTGGGTAGCCCAAGGAATCTCATGTGGGAGATTTGGTGCCTTTGCTCACAGCAGACCCAATTATGTCGTGGGGAGCTTTCTTCAGTGTGCATTCAAGCCCCGCGTATAGAGCACTGAAAAGCCGTACCCAAACTGGACCTTTTGGGCTTGCCATCTTATTCTGTTTTCTTCTTTAGAATATCAGTATCAAGCCCTATATCAGGACTAGTCATGAACAGTCGCAATATTTCTAAAAATTGACTTCCAGTCTTCTCAGCTGATGGAAACACTCCTGTAAACAAGGGCCTTAGACAGTCTTTCATCAAATCTTTCTCCATTTATATATCTCTCTTTTGAATGAGCTCTTGGCAGTTAGTATCACAGCTTTGCACTGTAGCAAAGCACTCTTTCACTCAGCCATTAGTTTAAAGCACTTTTTGCACTTTTTCACTTAGCCATTATTTTAAAGAAAGCTTGTGTGAACACAAATATCTTTGAGACATCTTTTTTTTGAAAATTTGCTTGAAATTAGTTGGAGTTTTCAACAATCCTTATCTGGGCAAAGGACAGACAGATAACATGGATTCATAACCTTCATTGCCCCAGGAAGCTAGGCTAAAGAAGAGATTTTTTTTTTGTTATTAGTTTTCTTTCTTTTTTTTTTCCTACACCAAAAAGGGCAAGTCTATAAAGCTAAATAGTAAGGATATCATCAAAAGCATCAGTGTCATTTTTTTTTTAGAAATCAGAAGGTGAAAGAATCCCCTCTTTTAATTAACTTCCATCAGATTGGCAATGTGTCGTATTTATGCAGGGAAATTGGTATCTGAAAAAGCTATCAGCCACATATATGAGCATATTTTATAAGTGGCTTTTCCTCTACAACCTTTGTGATTAGATGATAAACTCTGTCTGTATCATAAGCAGAAGATCTTGCACATCCCAGGTACTATCTTAAGAAAAGAATGAATTCTATCTTTGTAAATGTTTCCTAAGCTCTGAATTAAAAAAGATTCAGCCCTGACTGAGGAATTATAGTAACAGAAGAATAGTTGGAACTATGATCTATTAGGTATTTTTGGATGTTTTTAGACAAAATGTTACATTTTCAGGTAATTATGTTGCATATTACATATTCCTCTCTAACTGTACAGGCAACAACCAGACACTTCAGTTTCATTTACTCCCTTGAAGAGCTCTGCACGGAGGGCTGAGATGCAAAGGACGTGTTCACATTCCTCCCCAAGATTAGTCGTGTGGCCTGAATCACACAAACCAGACCTGTCATTCACAGTTGTTAAGCAAGGAACTCAGTCTCAAATCCAGTGTTTTTTCAGATGTATCTTAGTGTCCATGCCTGGAAGTGAGGATTTTTGCTTGCCCTTTCATGCACATATCAGTGCCCACGGACAGGTCATTGTGGTCAGAGTAAGGCTGTACTACCAAACTCTGGTTTCACTCTAAAACTTCATGCCAACAAAAAATGTAACACCGACACTTAGTAATGAAGGAAAACAGATGTGAATGAAAATGCAATGTTCTCCTGTAGTAATCCAATTTAACCTCTCACTGACTTTATGCTCAGGGATTTGTGCTCCCTTCCACTAGCCACGGGATTGCCATCTTGGCTGCACTCTTGACTTTGAACGAGGTGTGTTTTGCGAGTCATGTAGCTTTGTAAGCATAAAAGCTTCCCATAGAATCAGAGAATCATCGTAGAATCCTTAAGGTTGGAAAGGACCTCTAGAGGTCATCTAGTCCAACTTCCCTGCACACACAGGGTCACCTAGAGCATGTGGCACAGGGCTATGTCCAAGCAAGTTTTAAAGATTTCCAGAGAAGGAGACTCTACAATCTCTCTGAGTAGCCTGTTCCAGTGCTCTGCCACCCTCACTGTTAAGAGATATTTTGTTAATTTCCTGTGGAATTTTTGGTGCTTCAGTTTGTGGCCGTTTCCGCTAGTCCTAGCATTGGCCACCACTGAAAAAAGGCTGGCCCCATCCTCCTCATTCCCTCCTTTGAGAGAGGTATTTATAGACACTGATAAGGTCCCCCCTCAGCCTTCTCTTTTTCAGGCTGAACAGGCTCAACTCTCTCAGCCTCTGCTCATAAGGCAGATGTTCCAGGCGCCTGATCATCCTCGTAGCCCTGTGCTGGACTCTCTTCAGCAGCTCCACATCCCTCTTGTACTGGGGAGCCCAGAACTGGACACAGTACTCC
>JAVCKT010024932.1:0-11652 GCA_032273925.1 Rhynchotus rufescens | reverse complement strand
GGTGTTTCCTCCTTAACAAAACAGTATGCTTTGTGGAAGACAGGAACAGAAAAAAGCATTTCTTCTTTGTCCAGTCCATTCTTGTACTGCACCATAACAATATCAGAAAAGCAGAGGGATAAAGCTTTTTTTTTATAACAGTGAGAAGCGGTCCTGCGCAGACTAGTTACCAGATCCAATTTTTGTTATGTTCCTTTCTTGTACCTCATTTGATCAGATGGCACTATATTAACTGGTGCTGTAGAGGGTTTTAATGGTACCTCGTAAGAGATTTTTGATCTGCTGAGCTGAAAGCTAATCACCTAGTTTAATTTAAGAACCTGCTGTTTCCTTTGTGAATACACTGTCAATTTTTCCTCACATATTTTTCTGTGCTCTTAAGAAAAAAAAACGTATATGGAGTTATGTTCTTCCAGGAATAGATCTGGAGGCTATATCAGCACATCTTTACATGTCTTTATCTAAATATAATATTAGAGACATTGTAGGGTATGTTTTAATCAAATAACTCCTCAGAAATTTGATAAACATAGGATTTTGTCAATATTTTTCAAAAAAAAAAAAAAAAAAAAAAGTGGTTTCTAAATGTGCTTTTAATCCCAAACTACAGTACTACAAATTTATTGTGAAGATTTTTCATTTCTCTCTGATAACTAAATGCACAGGAGGAACTAAATCAGACCTAGCTATAGTTATACTTAGATGATATAGCAGGTGCTATCAAATGGATAAAAGAACGCTGAAGCAAGATTCCAGTGCTATTGATATGTAAACGAAAGGTATGTTTGGTCAATTGAGGTGTGAGATTCAAATAGATGTAAGTGCAAGTAGACTTTTGTCATGGACAAAGACACTGATCAGCTGAGTAGTCTTCTGTGATAAACTGCACACCTCCTCCCTAACTCTTCATCTAATTTCACAAGTAGAACAGGAAGTTATTATAAAAGCTATTTTTAGTCTTCACTATACTTTTCCTCAAAAAAAAAAAAAAGTGGAAATCCACCTAAGGAGATGTCCCATAGAGATATGAGCAGCTAGCAAAACATCACATGAGGTATAATGCAAAGCTTTAGTCAAGATATACTGTGGCATTAAATCAATGCCTATTCAGTGGAGAGTTTATCAATCAGGCTGTAATTTTAGTTAAAAAGTAAAAGAAAGACAGAAAAAAAATCATTTTAGTGTTTCCTCTTTTAAGACCTACTTTTCCTTAATGGGATTGCAGTAATAATCCCTCCATCTTTTGTAATGCTGCATTCTTCCAGTTGCTTAGCCCTTAGTGTGCTGGGGAAGATCGCTACACATCCTCTTTCATTTACATTATTTGGGCTTTCTTTCACATCCTTCTTTTGTTACAGACAATGAACTTGTCCTTTATCTTATGAGATATAACTGTGCTCATGCTTTATTCCAAATGTAGAAGAGAAACAGCTATCAAGCATTTTACCTTCCTCTGAATCAATATTTATGATTTATTGAGTTCAAGAAAAATGAGAAACTGAGCACTCTCCACTGAAAAGAACACAGTCTACCAGGAAATTCAATGATAATATTAGGTGTAAATGTCTATTACATAATAGCAGTTTCTCACTCCTAGCAACACTCTGACTGTCATACATGACCAGTAAGGCACCACATTTCCACAGTAGCACTTTTTGTCTCATCCTTCCAGGGCTACATTCCTCATTGTTTGATATTAAGTGTGGGTTTGGGATTCAGTGCTGGTAGGAACCCAGTCTAAGCAGGACTGTCACTAGCATCTCAGAGTGTTTTGCCTGCTTTTCTCTAAAGGCTCTGACATCTACACATGAAAGAGCAGTTGCAGATCTGAATGCTGACTCAGGAGACCTTGCCAAAAGTTCTCCAACTCTATTGATGAGACCCTAGAGCTTCAGCAAAAGCCATCTCTGCATTTCTGAAATCTATCACAAAGTTTTCAGAAAGAAAGTAGCATGATGGGTTCTAATTAGAGAGATTTTTAATATGAGAAACAATGTGTGGAAAGAGTTTATTTTTCTTTATCTTTTACTGTTTTTACCATGCTTAAAAACTCAGCCATTCCAGATGGCTGTGAACCCTCATCACAAGCAAACTCCTCAGTTCCCTGACTCTGTTTGTTCCCAGAAGAATAAACAGCATTATATTATTTCTCATACTTAACGCTTAATGGAGCATTGAACAAAACACAGCAAAGACAAATTGGCAAACTATGCCTTAAGTGTCCTATGACAGGAGTACAAGTGACACTTGGCTAGTGCAGTCTTTTCACTGACTGAGAGACGTCAATCAAAACTTCTTGCACACTGACAGACCATCCATTTACTGGAAATACTTAAGAAGCTTTGGATCACTCTTTTCCCTGTGTTAACAGCATCAACAATGAGCTCTTTATCTAAGGGTCAGCAGGTCAGTAGGCCGTCAGCTTGGATTACTCCTTGTTTCACTTCAGGGCCCTGTTTCCCTGACCATCAACACAGCATGAGGGCTGGATTTTTTCCTGGGGTCTGTTCTAAAGTGGAACAACTGTGTATCTCCTCAAACAAAACCCATGAATGGCTTGGTGCTCAGATCCACCAAAGACACTTCTGATAGGTGTGATGGACTGTTTCGCCCTCCACCCAGTTCAGACTTCCAGCACGGACCCAGTACGCCGGACTTATTCATACATTGTAATGTTGTAGGCTGCTATATGCAGCCTCCACTCTCAGCACTCTGCTGAAAGATTATGAGTGTGCAGCAGGTGTCTGCACAGGCAAAATAGTCTCAACTTGGGCAATTTCACCTAATTTAATTGTCAATTAACATAAACTTTTATTTATTGATGGAGTATCAAGAAAAATAAAAGTAGTAGTAAACAATTAAACATATTCTCTTCCTCAGGCTCAGCTTCAGCCCAACATCTGTCCTTCCCACCTCTGTGTCTCCACTCTTGCTTCTGCTGCATGTTGCACTGGGGCACCAGTTCCTTTGGTGAAGCCATGGGTCAGTGCCTAGGAGTTTCTTTCTGTTGCTCTTTGCTTCATACTCTTTCTCTACACTGTCAATTTCTTTTATGTTTTCCCTCCCACCCTGCAGCCTCCCAAGGAAGCTCCTGGCTCAGCTTGGGTTCTCCATGGGCTGAGGTCCTCAGAGGAGTAATCTCCTCCAGTGTGGAGGGTCTCCTTTCCAAAAATGCACCTCCAGCCATGTCCCCAGCAATGGTCCTTTCTACTCACATTCTCTCCTTTATTTCTTACATGATCCCTTTTATATTTTCTCCTGTGTCTACTCTAACATACATCCTCAATGTCCCCTCCTGCGTCACCTCCCCTGTTTCCTGTCCCTTGTGGCTATTGCCATTTCTTTAATGTTCAAGTAACAGCACTATGTGCTCCTCTGATTGATTGAAGCTTTGGCACATAGTGTGCTATTTCCATCTGCTTCAGAGCCATCTGGAACTGTCTGTGACTGGCACAGGGTGTTTCATGGCCTCCTTCCACACAGATCACCCTGTCAGCTCCCTGCATCTGAAGCCCTGCCATCTATGCCCAATAAAATACACTGTATTTCTAAAGATATCTAAAATAAATAATAAATATTTTAAACAGTTAGGAAATAGTATCTTAGAGATACTTTACTAAGAGGGATTTGACAAGGCCTGGAGAAGAACCCAGACTTTTATAGCAGAAAGTCTTGGAAATGCAGGGCAGGAAGAATTGCTCTTTTCATCCATGGGGAACAGGAGGATGACATCATATTGAGAGAGTTCAGGCTCAAACCAAGGTATGTAGCCCAGAATTATAAAGACTATAAGTGACTTATGATGGAAAATGACTCAAAGCAGACTGTGTCTGTGTTTTAGAAAGACTGTAGATGAGTAGACACAAATGAGTAGGCACAAAGGACTAAAGGATTTCAGTTATACCAGCGCACTCTGAAAGGGAGTCATCCTGGGAGCAACCATGGGACTACCAGAAGAACCAAGCCAGTCCCTGGATTTTATCACTTTGCTGGCAACAGACTTCCTCCTGGGAGTGTGAATGAGGGGAGAGCTATGTACCATGGTACCATAATGCACCATGATTTTATTAAGGCTTTTGAAACCTTCCTCCATTGCATTCTTATTTGGAAGCCAAGGCAATGTGGACTAGAAGTAACAGACTATTTAGTGGGTTAGAAACTGGCTTAAAGGATAGTGCTTAGTATCAAGCTGAAGCCAAAAAAGAACAGAGTAACTCAGAATTTGTTTTTGAGGCTTGTATTATCATCGTCATCAAAGATTTGGATGACAATGTAGAGCGCACTGTTAGCTAGTCTGTAACAGTAGATTAGTTGGAGTGGCTAATCTGATAAATGGCAGAACTTCAGTCCAGGAGGACTTGACAAAATTGAGCATCTGGCCAAAAGAATCTCCCAAAGGTTATGAGAAGACAGAAGTTCTGCACCCAAGGCACAGTAACTCCATATGTCAGTAGAGGCTGCGAAGAGACTGCCCGAGTTGTAATGCTCCTGAAAAGGGTCTAGGCTGAATGTAACGCAACAGTGTGCACTGACATAACAAGGAGATCAAACTGCAAGTACTGGACTATTTTAGGAGGAACATGGCTAGCAGATCAAAGGAAATAATTATCCTCCAGTACTTGGCACCCAAATATGACATCTCGTTTTAGGCCTTAAATTAAAGAAGATGTGGAGAAAATGGAGAAGGTCCAATGGAGGGCTACCAGGACAGATGGAAGCCTGGAACATATGACTCAAGAGAGGTTGAGGGATTTAGGCTTGTTTAGTCAGATGAAGAAGAGGCTAAGTAATTATCAAGCAGCATGCAGCTATTTGAAGGGTAATTACAAAGATAACTGAATGACGCTGCTCCTCAGTACTGCTAGATGATAAAAAGGGGCAACATTCACAAATTGCAGCTTGGGACATTAAAATGGAGTTCCCTCCCAAAAACATATTCTCTGAGTTTATGACACTTGCCGTTGGTGCTATTTTTAGGAATCAGCCAAAGAACACTAGACAGTGATATCTGGAGTGCTTTGCAATCTGCTTAGTCTTAAAATGTCTTTTGGCCATCACTCACTGTACAAAGCAATGCTGTTTATGCCTTCCACATGTGAAGGAGCAGCAAGGGCAGGCTGATCCACAAGTGAAAGGGAGTTGGAAACAGATAGTGATGACAAAGTGGGGACTGCAACCTTCCTTTCTCCTTTCCAGTTAGTTTCTTCCTTTCTCAGTTAGTTCAGTCTGCCATAGTTAGTACCGCTGTATCTAGGGACAGCGGTCAGTTCCTGTCCCAGTGATTATCCAGCAAGCCAGCTGTGAGGAGTCAGGTCCAGGGCCAAAACAGAAAGTTAAGTCACTGAATCAGGACCAAGGTGGCATTAGACTGAGTGTAGACTCAACTTTGATGCATGTGTAAGGTACCACAGGCAGGGCCAAGCCACAGAGCCTCAAATGAAAAGCAGCACGCAATGGAAGTCTTCGAACAGCAAGCCCTTGCTTCTAGCTTTTTTTTTCACAGGAATTCTTACTGATCAAGAGCCAGTTTTCGACTCAACCAGACAAACTCTGTAATGCAGCGAAATCTCACCTCCTGAGAGTGGGGAAGTGTGCGCTGGCTCTGACACCAGAAGGATTCCTTTCCAGAGCTTAGTCAGTCAGAGCCTAAGAGTAGTGAATTCACTCCAACCAGCCAGACTGTGGCTGCTTCATTATTCTGACAAAATAGCTGACTTGACCATCTCCTTGGTGCAAGAGAAACATATATTCCAAACATTTCCTGAGGTTTTCTTATCTTTTCACTACTGCAGCAATATTTTTTTGTATTGTGTTTAATTAACTTTTGGTTCCACATGAGAAACCTTTCTCCTGGATTTACAATATGTCTTGTTACTCCTCATGAAAAGTATCTCTGGGACAGAAATATTTTAAGTATTTTTTTAATGCATTCTTGTCTTTCTATAGCTACCACCCATAAATAATACAATATTAAAATGGGTATCAGACTGCTTTAACTCACTATCCTCCTTTTCCTCTCTTCTATTTTACTCCTTTTTAAGTGTCCTCTCTGCGAGTGTAATGACATCCAGCTAATGGCATTTGTGGAAGAGGAATCCTGTGGTGTCCAGGCAAGTAAGGCAAAGGCGATTTTACTATGGACATAGAGGAGATAAAACATGGAGACACTATTGCCCTACTCTATACTGAAAAAAAAAATCAGCACATCAGGAGAAGTCATATGCAGTAGCACGGGAGTGAGTAATGTCTCAGAAGTATAAGCAAGGAACAAAAACTTTGTGCTTAGATATACCCACAAGAAACACACAACAAAAAAACAAAAAAAATACCCCACAGTCTGTATTTCAAAGAAATGGCTATCCAAGTAGCAGGTGCTGTTTGGTTATTTTAGAGCCTCTAGATTTCCAATTAACACATGTTCATTTGGCCAGTGATTGCTGGCTTTGTTTATATGTGGTCATGGATAATTACACCATGTGAAGAACTAAAATATCCCCATAGAGTACAGCTGTATTGATCAATAACCTCCTTCTAAGGATCATGAAAATGTCTTTCAAGAGGCATTGGTTTCCTCCTTGTTCTGGAGGAAATTGGATTAGATTTGGCAGCATTAAAAGTATTTAAAAATCACTCACTGGAATTACAGTGTTGGTTATGCCCATCTTGTTAAGGTTGATGTTTGTTCACCTAAGGAATGATACACAAAGGTATGCATACATAGCCAGGGGTCAATCAGTGGCATATGGGTGTATAATTCAAAAGATACTTGCTTTCTTGAAAAATTATTATTACTTGCTCATTATATATTATTTTATGTTATTAAAGTCCTTCTGCTAGTTCTATGGTATGGTCTGCCAGTGCTGATAATTCAAGGAGAGGCATCCCTTATGGGTATATGGGTATGTGGAAAAAAATGATTTAGGAAAATCATTGTTAATTCAAGAGAAAGCCTCAGTTTGCCTACAAAAAAAAAAAAAAAAAAAAAAAAAAAAAAAAAAATTATATTAAGTGAAAGGGAGTATTTAATTTTTGTTTATAATTCCTGCTGCTTATTTTGCTTCATATCCATTACCAGTCCGATATAAGCTCTATGGACTAAACTAGCATTGATCACTGTCTTTTCAGTAGGGCCTTAGTTGATAGCATTACTGTGAGACACCTTATTGTGTGCTACCAGGTGAGCAGGGATGATGTAATGCATCAGAAAATTGTCAGATCCCATAGCCAAGGACAACTCAGATTTCAAAGCCAGGAAAAAAATAGACTCCTGAATGGCTGTCATGCTTCAAGGCAGAGAAATTCTCATCCCAGATGAAAGCATTAGATTTTGGCTGTGTCTCCACCTCTTGCTTTGCGTTAACACTCATGATAATCATAAACCACAATGCCATTAGATTTAGAGAAATGGTTCTTTAGTAATTAAAACACTGTCTTTCAAAAAAGTTAAATATCGTTGAGTCTTAAAAGATTTGTATCCTATTTGTCATAATAATCTTCTGCACGTCTTTTACACGATTCCTAAGTGATGTTACGTGTATTAATGAATTAAGACCTACAACGTCTCTGCACTCTAGGTCAATATTACCATCCTCAGTTTATGAGCACAAAAAGTAAGGCAAACAAGGTAATGATTGTGTTCGTTGCTCTGTAGCACATATGTGAGATAAATGAGAATAAGCTATGGACCTCTTCAACGCCAGGACTATGCTGCATATATGTATGGCAGAATCCTTCCTTTACTCTGAGGAGCAGTAACGACAGACATTGAATCCAAAGAAACTACACTAGAGACTCTCATGTTTCATCAGGCTATGGCAAGGTAACAGGGAATTGGAATATGAAAATGATCAGTTGATCATTTGCACTTTCTTAGTCTCTGAGATCTTGTGTATGGACATCTGTGAAGTATTATTCTTCAATTGAACTTTAAAGCCAGAGGAGTAATGCCGACTTATTAGTGAGTATCCTGACTGTTAGGGTTTCTCTGATGAGAGGTGGCAACTTTTTATGTTCATGGCATATGTTCTGTCATCACTCTGAGCCTTGAATATAGACGAGGGATTTTATTTTGCTGCTTCAAGTGTGTCACACCATTGGGTTTCCCCTGCATTTTTCAAACACATATGTAAGTAGTTGTTCTACATAATGTGTTGTTATACACTGTGGAATATGCCTGTCTTAAGTATCTAAATATCAAGAACAGTAGATACAAAAATGACTGAAAACCTTGACATTCTACTACATGTTAGAAAAGGTTTCCATGCTATTGAATGGTTTTAGTGATACCATGCTTTTGTTATACTATTCTTATCCAGAAATGCTTGCTTGCTCTGCCCCCCTCTGGAAGCCATAAGATGAAACATCAGAAATCTTCAGGAATCTTGCATTTCCCATTTTCTTGTTTTGCTAGTGTACCTAGAACTGTTTTTGAGAAAAGGAAGATCTTAATATGCCTTCATATTTCTAACTGGGTGAGCAAAGGAGACCACTGCTGACTCAGTTATTAAACTAAGGTGATGGAGAAAGCATAGCAGTGGTACGAAGTACTGTGGAGCTAGGAAGGGACTGTAAACCATGTTTTCTTAAATAACAGTAATTACTAGCACAAAGTGTTTGCACTGAAAAAAAAATCAAAGTTAGAATTTGCTAATCGAAGTAAACCATTGAAAATCTCTTTGCCACTCATAAAAATAGGGAAAATGGCCACTGTACAGTGAAGATGAATCATAATCATGGTATGACATCAAATCCAAATATTTTGCTTCATTTTCTAGCAAGAATAATGACGTTGATGGTATGGAAGAAAATACCAAATAGCTAATGGAAGTGAACACAGACGTAGGAATGACTGTACCTGGAATGTAAGTGTAAGAATACCCAATATTTTCTTTCATGAAACAAGATAATATACACACTGCAATCTGAAAAATCCTCTAAATTTCTAAGGAAACAGGGAGGAGTACTAGAAAAAAAGTATATATGAAAAGAAGGGATGGAAATAATCCAGAATCCATAGTTAAATCTTAATAGTATGTAAGAATAAAATGTATTTTAAAGGGTTGAATAATTAAAAACAGCATAGAATATATTATAGATTTTGTTGGCAGTAGATTTGTCAGATTATTATTACATGTTAATATATTAAAGAGTGACTAAATTTTTATTGTAAGAAATTTTTATTTATGACAATTTATTTATGACAAATTTTTATTTGTAAAATACAGGAAAAAGAAATGCTAAGCCCAAACCTAAGTCTAATCTGTCTTTACTATAGCTATCTGGTGTAGCTAGCTACTGGCACCGTAAAGGAAATTATTAGTTTTACAGATGTTATGAGGATTAAAACAAGAAATAGGAATTCATAACCAGTAATAGAAGTGAAATGACGATTGGTCTGGAAGGAACTATATTAGTGGAAATTCTTAAACTTTTGGGATTGATTTTATAACATCTTCATTAATGACTCTGGGAAAAAATTAGGAGTATTCTAATGAAGTCTGATGATGACACAAAGCTCAATAGAGAGGCAGATTGTAATATTGTTCAGGAAAAACTAAATGACCTTGAGAATAGGGTATTAAAAACAGGATGAAATTTAATTGCATAATGTGCAAAGTCATGTACTTAACGAGATAGTAGCATGAACTTCTGCAAATTGGGAGACTTGGTTGAAAATGACAGAGAAAGAGAAAGACCTGAGGGCACCTCCTGATTACAAGAGGATTGTGAGCCACTACTAGGGTGTAGTAATGAAAAAAAATAGAAAAAAAAAAAAAGAAAAACAGAAAACAGAAATCTAATAATTGGAAAATACCTTGCCTAATATAATCAGTAGAGCCAGGGATAGATGTTTGTCAGTATGTAAGACACTTCTCAGCAATCATATGAATTATGATCTATTTTCTTTTTCTTTTTTTTTTTTTTTTTTTTTTTGAAAAGGAGTACTTTTGATGGAAATGGATGTCAAGAGCAACTACTGGGATTTTCAAAGCACTGGAGACATGAGTTTTCTTCTGTGTGAGTGCCAGCTCACACTGCAAAAGCGATAAAGCCACACATATCTATCCTTCCCATGGACCTGAGAACCTCTGTGTGGTGCTGTGCCATGCCCTGTGGATTCATAAGCTCTAATCAGCACAAGCCATTGTGCAACAGAAATATAGTCTCTCAGAGGTAGTTTTCTTCTAACAAATAAGATTTGCCAGAAACTTAAATGCTTTCTAAAAATAAACACTCAATTTCGTAGCTCATAGCTTATGGTCATAGAATTATGGAGGAAAATAATTGACATGTTTTCAAATGGATCTTGAATTCTTTAGAATTCTCTATATACCTTCTTTAGCAAATAAGCCCAGAAAAGGAACTCTCAAACCCTTAGTTTCTTCTGTAATACTAAAGCACCAACTCTGTGGTTTAAAATTACTACTAATTATGTCATTAATCCTTTATGGAAAAGTGAATATTCAGTTCAAGTTTTGGATGACAGTAATGTTTTGTTAAAATAAAAATGACACAGAATTCTGCTGCGGTAAGTAAAATGAAATTACTGGAGTTGCTTTGTTGTATCTGTATCCTTCAGAGTGGTCTTCCATTGTGTCTAGTGAAGTGTCTGATCACACACCTTTAGAAGAAAAGTTAGCAGGCTGAACTGAGCATTTAGAAACAAGGTGATATTTTTCTGATGTGCAGATGTATCTTCTACAAAAATGGCAAACTCTTTCACAGTAAAAATGGTGCAAAGGAGGCAAAATAGTTTTTCTACTGACTGCCGTCAACCATTGATATTTCCATCTGCACTGGGGACATCAGTTATTCCGAAAAATACTCTTTATGAGTTCTCTTTTGGACACATTAGAGTGCAGTGCAAAGATCCGCTTTCTTTGGAGATCTAAAGGACTTTTCATTTTGAAGCTACTGACTGGCAACCTGTAAACTTTTGCTAGCAAAATCTCTCCATTTAATGTCCCTGAACACCTGTTTTTGAAGACATTTAATTTCTCTACAAGTTTTTAGGTTTTCCAGGTCTTACTGCCATACATTATTATGTAGATTGGCTCGTATTTCAAGGTGGTATTTTTTTCCCTCAACATACTTTGAATCCAAATGTCCTGATACCTTCCTACAAGTTCCACATATGTCTAAAGCATTTCAGAGATGCTTCGAATCACATTATTTTCAACAAAATGCAGGTTAAGTAGATACTTACCATCTCTTAATGTTATACAGCAATTCCATACGAACAATACAGAAGGAAGGAGAGACTGCAACTCTGTTGCATACAACTATCCATGTTGAGCCATTCTGTCATCTGGTTATTCAGCCTTGCAGAATGCTTGACATCTTCTGAGGGTCTGTGGCACTTAGCATTCAACAACGGGACTCAGCGAGCCTCTGTTCTCTAATAAAATACTCAATATATGGAGTTAGTTCAATTTAATGATTATTTCTATTTTTTTCCCTCTCTTGGAGCCGATGTAGCATGCGTCAAGTCACAGGCAGAGTGATGGACTCTAATGCATTTATTGTAACTGGAGCATTGAGAAGGGCCAGGCATATGTGACCTTTCTAGGAATTCACAGCTTGAGAACAACTCCTCCATGTTAAATCATGACTTTTCCTAAGGGGTAAGCAAGGTTAATTCCACTCAGTATT
>JAVCKT010024930.1:12681-26117 GCA_032273925.1 Rhynchotus rufescens | reverse complement strand
TGTTATTCATAGGGCTGAGCAGTGACATGGCTAGTCTTCCTACAGAGCAATTGTGGCATGCTTGGCAGGGATTACAGAGAAATCTCCTAGAGTATTCAAAATAAAATAGCCAAACTGTTCAGCAGGCCAGAATTAAATGCTTCTGCCTGTGATGCATCCTGCATGCATCAGTCTCCTGCAGGTTCCCCCCCACTGCCTCCCCCTGAGCTGAGTCACTGTAACTTCAGCCACCAGGTAAACACATCCCCCTCCTCCTCTGCTCTCGCATCGTCATGTTTAAAAGGTGCAGATAGAATTAAAATAAAATTAAAAATATCCTGTAATCATTAGCCAGAACCCTGTGCCAGGCCTGGGCCAAACTCCTGTATCTGGACTTTATTAGGAGGTTGAGCATATTTATCATACTCTTTCTTTCCTTTTCTTAGGGCACCATAATTTGAGTGAAGCACTAGAATTTTATTTGTGCAATGACTTAAAATATTTCCCCAGTTTACATCTGATGATAACTCATCAGCCTGCGTAATGTGGCAACCTGAGACACGACACTCGCCTGCGTGGGTGGAGCAGCTGCTCTTGCCTGACATTTGAGAGAAACTCACCCTTTCTCCCACAGCCTGAGCAGGTCACGAAGAAATGCCCTATATCTGAGTCTCTAGCTGGGAGTCTCTAGCTGGGGAGGCCACAACTGAAGGAAACATTTTGACCTTTTGGAAGACGAAATCTCATGGTATGTGCTGTGTAAAAATAGCACGGGATGGGTGGGAAACCTTAGAATAAAAATTAAGTGGCAGACTAATAAATATGAAAGCTTGGATCAAGAAACCACATAGCAAAGGGGGATTTACTGTCCACACACTTGTTTTACTGCCATTTTCCTGGTAGTCACCTGAGTATACCAGAAATTCAAGCTGACGAAGCGCTTAACTGCTGCTTAATCCCTCTCTGTTATGGTCATGAACGAACTTTCTAACAAGAACATTCTCTATCACATCACCCAATACAAACCCTAAAGGAGAAGGGGAAAATGCTGGCATTTCCTCCTTGGCATTTTCCAGGGAAAGCAGCCCTCCGAATTTTTCAGTTCCCAGTGAACTTTGTATAGGCAGGAAGGGCAGTGCCCAAGGACCTGCACGCAGCTACTGAGGCCAGGAGGGCAGCAAATTGCTCCTGGGTGGAGGAAGCCCTGAAGCACTGCACGGTGGATGAAATAGCAGCTTTGTCTAGACTCGGATTTAGAGGTTAGCTTGAGTTCAACACGCTGGCCAAGACAAAGGAATTACATTCTGGAATGTGTTAAGCTGAGGCTGCTGTAAACCACCCTTTCTCCTCATTGATTTGCTTTTCTTGTTGCCTATGCTGACTGAAAACTTGCAGGGTCTAAGGTGGATGCTCTTCCCAAACATTTGCTCTGAGCTATAAATCTTCCTCCCCCTAGGTCAGTGTGTCACACAATAAGAATATGGCCCTTTCTTTGGGAGTGAACATGGCCAGCATCAAAGGAGACTACCACTGGCCTTTTCATTTTGACTTTATTGCACCAAGTGCAGATCAAATGCTCCTCCATATACCTGGAGTTCACTTTCTCTACACAGCCAGATACATCTACACTGCTTCAGCACCCACGTGTGCAGTGGGGAAGTAGCTAAGAAGGTAACAGACAATGCTTTAGTTAAAGCAATAAATCTGACCTTTTAAAACAATCAGATTAATACAAAACGACTTCATCTCCAGACTTGCCAGCAAGGTCTCCAGCAGCCCCAGCACAAGCCCCTAACCATGCAGCTCACTAATCACTGGATCACACAGTTTTGCCAGCACAGAAAGAATCTGAATGTTGCTTCAAGCAAGGAAGGCCCTTGTAGAAATCCAATTACAGGATTACAAGAAGAAAATAGTTCAGCAGTTGGGAAAAAAAAAAAAAGAGGGGAAATGGTAGCAGTGCTGGCAATAACTCTCAGGGCGTCAGTCAAAAGGGAAAGAGTCTATTTGTGTACTGCAGTGCCCTGCAGCCCTGCTCAGGGATGGTGGTCCTCCCATCTATCAGGCATGCACAAGGCAATGCTTCCTGCTCCACAACTAATGGCCTAAATAAGTTGGCTCATCTCAGTTTTGATTTTTGGTCATGTCCAGTTCCCCAAACACAGTCAGGGGAGATGACCTTTCCAGGGCCTCACGTTACGCTGCAGTCTCTGTTTACCATGTACAAGCTGTGCTAAGGGTGCATGGGAAGGTCCTTTACAGGGCAGGTACACATGCCAAACGGTGTGCAATTTTCTCCAAACACAGATGGAAAGATGCTGAAAATTTTCTTGTTTATTTAAGGGCCACAGATGCCTAATAATGTTCAACTAGTCCTAGAATTTGCTCATGGTAATTTCTAATGCTCTTCCCAAGCTCCATCTCACTGAAATTCTCTGTGGCACTGTGTTGGACTTCACCGCAAACCTGAGTCCATCCCTACATATGCCCCACTTACTTATTATCCTTCTGCACAAGAATTTTGTCTCCATCTTCCACCAGGTTCTTCTGCTCTGTCACACCATAGCTTTCCCTGCAGATCTATACACAAACAGAAAACCAGTTTTATCAAAAATACTTCCCAGATCATGAGTCTACAACAAGATACAAGGTTCTCTTTCACAGTGGATTACTGCTACATAAAGGATGCAGTAGAGAGACCAGAGAAAAGGGCATATGCAAAGGGACTTTTCTTTGCTGCAAATGCCCTCTACGTTTCACCATTTTTTAGCATTTTTGTTTGCTATACAACTACAATGCAAACCTGGAAGGGAACAAAGCAATCCTTACAGGATTTTTTCTGGCATACCTGGCAAAGGGTATTTTAGGTACTTAGGTATCAATTTCTTGTCCATGGTAAAAAAGGTATTGGTCACTATAAAAGCTGTTTTTAACTATAAACTATAATATAAATAAATAAGTAGATGGGCTTCAATTGTACCATAACAATCACAGTGTTGACATATTAAATGTGTCTTACTGTAAAATTCAGGCAGAATGTCTCTTCTACATCTTCCCCAGGGTAATCTAAAAGCTGCTGAAGGCTCCTACAAGAGAGGTAGGGAAAGAAAAGGAAAAACTAAGACGTTCAGAAAAACATACATTTAAAGGGAATAAGAAAATCAGCAAAAGCAAGTAGTATCATACATCTGGGTAACAGGATTACAAGAGAGAGAAACTCTGAGTCGCTTGAAGGGACATGAAAGAAATATGCTCCAAACACAGAGACATTTTGTCAGAAACAGGATAAATGCCATTCTACATGAAACATCAATATAATCCATACCTACCTGGTATAAGTAACCCCATTTAGGATTCTGGGCTCAGAATAGACTTACATCTCTAGTTTTGAAGGCCTACTAGATAGTATAAACACCACACAAAGGTATGAGGAGATGGAGGAAGTAAAGGTGGTGGGAAGTTATTTCTATATCCCATTATGTACAAATTATTCTTGTCCTATTCCTCTAAATCTCACTGCTCTCCTCTTGCTGTTTTACTTTATTATTGTCAAATGCAGCTGCAAGGTTTGCACCAATAAATCAGACAGCAGCTCAGCAGAAGAAAAGGAAACAGCAGTCAGGACCGAGCAACCTTAACCCCTCTGTGTGTCTCATGCAGCTATGCCAAAGACATTCCATACCTCGCTCAGAAAAAGCCCCCCCTTCGCCCCATTCAGCCTCCTTTCTACCATCAGACCACGTCAGAGTTAACGGTGGTCCTAGGAGCAGCTAACAGAGGAGTTGCTCACGGGAGCACAGCTCCCATGCTGGGATGCATTGTGAGCCGCACGTCAGACCAGCTCGCTAATCCGAGCCTAACTAGAGGGAAGCCGCTGAGGCCACGACCCGGGATTCTGCACGCAGTCGCACTGGGGAATGACAGGCCCTCACTCCCTGCTTTCTAAGCCATGTGGGAGGTCCCCTTTGGACATTTTAAAACTCATTTCTTTGATACACTATTTCTTTGGTGTCAGATAGGTGGGTACAGGGGTTAGAGTGTCTTCTCTGTGGGAGAGAAGATGGCTCCTGTGACACTCCTCACATGCATAAGGATCTTCCTTGGATCGCGGCCCCCAGATTAATCTGTCACTAAAATGATGGGGAGGTACTGAACAGCTATTACCCAGTTTGGCATTTCTTGTTCCCAAGTGGATGGTTTTCATTCCCAGAAAGGCTGCCCTTTTGTTTTCCATACCTTCCTTCTGTAGGGGACAGCTCCTTCAAATCCTCTAGGCACGGCTTCACATTCAAGAGCTTTTTGTACAGAGCCAAGGGAAAGTGCAGATCTACCACGGTGAAGTTGTATATTGCAAGCCCGCATACGATGCCAATCAAGTGAAACCAGTTGTGTTCTACAAAACACTTCAAAACCACGCACAGAAATCCTGATGAGAGACACTGTAACCGGTGCAGCGCACGGTACCCGTTACCCCCACGAGGCGGTGACACCAACCAGCTGGTCCCTACTTTCTCAGCTGGGGCAAAAGCAAAGCGCTTCCCATAGGTCCCAGCCTGATCCTCAAGTCCTGGATCCTGGCCCTGCCAGACTGTGGCACACAATGGAGGCTTTGGATAACAAGACCTATAACCTTTGCAAGCAGTGATTAGCTGCAGAAGCAGCTTCAAATAGCTCAGCTCCCTTCCATCTTTTCTGTGTGTTTTTTTTCTTTGTTTTTCCTTCTGGATTTAGATATCTATGAGGCTTCAATGTTTGCCATCTATTACTGCAAGAAAATATGCAACACCTCTACCCCCTCCCCGCAACCTGTTTTCTATTACAACCTTATGCATAACCATAGTGGTACCTAAACAAATACAGGTAGGTAGGTGTTGGAATATTGCTCTTCATTCCTTCCCACATTTACCTGCACACTGAGATGTCGGTCACAATCGGTCTGCCTCTATCTGTTTAATATTGCAAGTAAGTGATTCTGGTATTTGCAGTGCTTACACTGCCATTCTTAGTGTCAAAAGACACTGCTCTTGCTACCCCAGGAATACAAACAGTAATCGCTCTGTAATGTTGGTTACAAGTTACCAAAGGTACTGTGTCATTTCCTTCTTTGCAAAACATAAGTAATGTATTAAAAGAATCCCCACCAGGGCAGCTGTACCTTAAGGGGAGGGTGACAACACACTTTTCCATTTTAATCGCAAGGAAGGGCAAGAAAAAAGGACATAAACTATCACCTCCATCATAATGCTATCTTTCAGGTAGGGAACTTGCACCTCACACCCTTCCAAAACTAACCAGCTTCTGCTAGAAACCACCTTTCTTGCCTTTTATGGGCACCCTGACATAAATCATTAACAAGCTGAGACCCTGAAGGTGACAGTGCTGCATGAATAAGTGGATTGATTGCAATTATGTGAAGAGCAGGGGAAGCACAGAGGCTCAGCAAAGCCTCTGGTCCTGCAAAGCAGCACATGATTGTCACATCCAGGGTAATAAAAGCTCTATTAACCCTTCCACCATAAACTGGCATCTGATACCTAATACATGTTTTACTGTGGGATAAGAATGAAGAGAAAGAGCCAGGTGTTTAACAGGCGTAATCATAACAGTTCCATTAAAGTTAATGGACCCATAGTAATTGATACTGGTTGGAAACAGAGCTCGTATTATGTCATGGGAGGAAAACAGGAGGAGGATCATTACTTTCCCATAGCTGTCTTGTCACTCCCAACTTTCCCAACTCTCTTGTCTCTCCAAGGGATCATATTCATTCAAGCAACGTGGGTATAGGGCAGGGGCTCACCGTGTCTGAAAACCACAGCAGGTTTGACTCTGGATAGTAAGTGAACATGCCATAGATGGGGTTGAGCAGCTCTTTTAACAGTAGCAGGAAAAATTCTTTGGTCACCCCTCCAGCATCCACAGCTTCCTCACCATCAAAGATGACCTGTGGGAAAAGTTGGTCAGTAACGAGGACACAGAAATGAGACTACTGAGGGGATCGGATGGATTTCTACCTGGAAGCTATGCAAAGCTCTTACATACCCAAATCCACCTTGACCCATAAGCTTGTTTCAGTGCTTTGTTTGTCAAGAGATAGGGAACTGGGAAATCTGGCCTTTTCAAAATGTTTAACTGCTCATTTTTTTCTCATGTTGGATAGTAACTAAATCATAAATAGCCACCTGTCCTCCCTATGAAAGAAGCAGCAACAAGAGTGCAAGCAATTGTTACCAGAGCTGCTTCTAGCAGCCACAAACTATATTGCAACCTCCACGGGGTAAAACAGTAAAACACACCCTATTGTGAATGATCTCTTCCTGGAGAATGCCAAAAGAGACACTACATCATAAGTAAGCAGTGTTTTTCTCCTCTTTCCCTTATACAGTAGGCACATCAGGAAAATTGGAAAACTTCCCCGAAACAGAAAGCAAGCTCTACATGTTTTGTAAAATGACCATTTCCAAAACATCCCAGGGGTGAGGGAAGAGAAAGATTGGTGAAGAGGCAGCGTGAAGGGGAGAAGGGCTGTAGAAATGTCAGGTGGATGAGAAGTGCTGAAGGAATGGAGAAAACTTACTTTAAGAGGCTTTTTTAAATCAATGTCTGAATGGATGCTCAGCTCCCTCAAAGCATCACCAACCAAGTTGCTCCTGCGGACATGAAGGACCAGGAAAGGGCTTCTGACCAGCAGAGGCTCGAGGGTGAGAAGCATGAAGACATTCTGCAAATTTGCACCGTTTATTGCCACCTGAAAATGAGAAAAGTGTCAAAAAGCAGCTGCTGTTTTGTTCCTTTCTTCTTCTGAAAGGAAACCCGTTAGTAACTATACACTTAGTGTTCCTTTCTTCCTTGCTTTTAGTCTGCTTTTGCAGGCATACAAGGATTCGGTGCATGTGTGTGTTACTGTGAATACATGTGCCTTATTTCCCCCATTTCCCACACCAGCACCTTTTGAGTCCACTGACTTCTTTCAATCAAATTTGAGCCAATTCCCGAACACTGTGTGACATAAGGCAGATAGGTGGAGGAAAGAGACTTTCGTACGACACTCCGTACGAAAACAGCCCTTAAAAGATGCCAGGGAGTCCGTGAGGGGCGACACCACTACTAAAATAGCTGCAGATGAGCTGGGGACTACTACAGCTTGCAAGGCACCAGGGAACTCAGCTACACAGTCCAAAGAAACTGCAAAAAGGGGCCCACTTACCCGACAGCCTGTCTGTTTTGACAGCCTGACAGCTCCTCTAGTAGAGACATCACTCTGCTTCTACCCTTAGATGACCACAAATACACAGTATTCTGTTTAAACTCCCACCACACCTCGCAGTTCTGATTTTTCCAAGCTTACTGAAGTGAAAGAAACCAGGAACTGCCTCTGCAGTATCCAGGGCAGAGATTTCCCAACTACTTTGCTCCCTCTTGTCACAGAAAGAATGCTGCACACTAACTTCCAGTGAATCCTTTGCAGAAGCTGACAGGAAGAGTGGCAGAAAAGAAGAAATGGAACAGGAAAATGGGAAGAGAGAAAAAGGTACCTGCATCTGTAGTTCAGCATCTGTCTGTAACATCTTGGTCTTAGCCTGAGCATCAAAGATGAAAGGGTAAGAACAGAGCGTCACAGCATCCTGCAAGAAAAGCAGGCAACTTGGTTCCCATTTTGCAGTTTTGATGAGCTTCTTCAAATAAAAAGCATGAAGAACAATTTTCTTACCTGCATGATAGATGGTCTTACTTTCTGTGAAAGCAAGAAAAAAGAGAAAAATAATAAAAATCCTTCGTTCTGTTAATACTGTCTCTTTTATTTTTTTAGGATGGACTAGTTCAAAGGTGACCCAATGAACCCATCTCTCTTCTGGCACCAACAACCCAGTTTTTCCTTCTTAAAGAGAAATACAGGAAATTCCCTCTCAAGGAAATGCACAGTCCTAACCCCAAACTGGTGCATTAAATATTACTAGGAGCATTATAAGAGGACTAGCTGGCACAGAGGCCTGTGTTAGTTTGCTATAGGCGAAAAAATCACTCTTCTGAAGGAAACAAGAAAAATATACACACAGCAGAGACCATGTGAAATAACAGAAGAGAATGTAAGGCCACAACATGACAACATAAGACCACTCCAGCAACAAAACTTACTCCTCTTATCAGGCATACTGATGCTTTTTTTTTTTTACTGTTACACAAAATAGAGTGAATATTATATTACTCCAGTCTGTGCTGAAAGCAAGCACAGAACAGCACTGCTTATACAACGGAAGGTAGGGACAGGGGCCATAGCACACATGACGTTTACAAAGTCCATAAAAACACATGCAAAAATTCTTGCTACAGTCAAGTTTTATTCCTGCATCACCCCCTGATGGATGGCTATGGCATCTTCTCACATTTGGGATTTCTTTCCTCCCTGCACTTTTATTGGGTTTCTACACAGCATTTTCCAGCCCTCAGTTTAGTCAGCTCCATTCTTACAGATGGGAAAGTGAGGCATAAAAGAGGTGAAGGGTCTTACCCAAGATCACCCAGCAGGTAACTGGAAGAGCCAGGAATAGAACCCACATCTCTTGAGTCTTGGTTCAGTCCCCTAGCCAGTACTCCACACTGTCTCCTCTTACAGAGCAACATTTTAACATCACTGGCTACATTATTCACAATACCTGCCTAAACAGCAGAAGTAAAGGGTAAAAATTATAATTTTAGAATACCGGATTTGACTCCTGAGGTTGTTGAGTACATTAAAAGAATCCAGTGACTCAGTTAATTCCCTGGTGTAAGGATCAAACGGGACTCACATGAATAATCACAAAGATAGCTACAAGCACAAGTTAAATCTTGTTAGCTTTAGCTTTTCAGATGGCCTTATTTTAAGGCAACTTTGTCAAGACACTGAGTACCCAAATCTGAGAGCTTACGTAAAGATGCGCCTATACTGTACACATTATAATCTTATTAAGGATATTAAAAATGCAGATCTTTTATGACCAGAGAGACAAACATGGACAGCTATTTCATGACTACACATAAAAGCTCTTACCATTCCAGCCTGATGCAAGAACCACATGAGATAATCCTCCTGAATGTCCACCAAGCTGGAAATCTCAGGGATATAAAACTTATCATATTCTATGTGCTTAACCTTCTGATTTACCTAGTGAAGAAAGCAGAAGGTTTTGAAAATACAGATGCATTCTGCGTTTTTCTTTAAACAGGCTCTAATCAAAAAGGCTTCCCCTCACAGCTCAGATGAAATCAAACACAGCAGCTTGCAACCTCAGGTCTCAGAAAACTTTGCAAATTACTGAAGTGTCTTATATTTTACTATGAACTAATTGAGATAAGGAATAATGCAAAACATGGTCGAGAAGAACTTCTTTCTCACTGCTTCTTTTAATTCTTCCTCCTCCTCAACGGGCACTAAGGCAGTGGGAGCAGAAAGGATGATGAAACAAGTATTTGTGATGGAAAAACAAGTATGTGGATGACACACAGGCTGGTGGCTCAGCAGTGGCACTCTCTAAGGTACTTTTTCCTAATGTTTGAGACAGGACTGGACAGTGTTCAAGAACCCTGAATTGAGGACAAGCTCTAACATCTCCCTTCTTGTGCTGTCTCAGCGGGCAATGACCCACATGTCAAGCTGGGCCTGTGACCGCTCTCGAGCTGCCAAATGGTGAAGGGCAGAGACTAGACTGTGAATCACTGGAGCCAGCTCGCACACAGGCCTCCCTCCTACCTTGTGCAGCTTCTCCAGAAGCCTGAGCGCAGCCGTGATGTAGCTGCTGAACAGGACCGGGATGAGCAGTGTCTTCCTTCCACTGAGCAGATAAACCACTGCCCCTTTGTAGAGGTCCACAAGTCTCAGGAAATACCTTGGGCACACCTGAGACCACCAGTTATCTGGAAAGGAGAGGAACGTGGATATAAACATTAATTGAAGGCTACAGGGTGTTATTCCAAATAGGGTGTTATTCTATGCAGGTACAACTGAAAACAGGAAATATACCTGATAATAATTTTGGAAAACCTCCCAATTTCTCTCCTAACTGCAAAGGCAGGAAGGTATGACAAGTGAGCTGTAGATACAAGAAGCCTCAAAGCAACTTCTTTCCCCTTTCACTCACTACCTAGTCCCTATATCAATTAGTGCTGGAGCCTGAATTCAAGATTTTTGCAAGATACTGTGTTCTTGCAGAGAATCTATGACCCAACTTTCTATCACTTGATTTGCTCTCCCACTCCCTATTTCTTTATTAGTGATAAGAAAATAGTTGCATGGTCCCTTCTCCATCAGTACCATGGAGTTTTCTAGCAGATGTCAGGAAAGCCTCCCTGGCACATCTGTGCTAACAGTCCGAACTCCTCCTCGTTAAGAAAGTTGATTTCTTTCTTGGCCAGGACAATAAGCCTTGCTTGTCTTCTGAAGGTACCCTGGTCTATCTGCATCTTCTCCAGACCTAATCTGCCTGCAAAGTAGAAGCAGGAACTTGAGAAACCATCACATCTATTGACAGAAACAAACACCAGTTTAGTTCCTCGGGTGTCAGTACTATAATGAACTGTGACAGGCAGAAGTATGAGGATCCTTTACATTTCTATATGCTATCAATTACAGTGGACTATAAACTCTAAGTGCAGGAGGCAAGCTGGTCCCAAACTGTCTCTGAATAAGGACAAAAACTCACTCAGATTCATTGCAGCAATTCTCCTGGAAGTCTGAATGCATTACATAGCATTAGACATGCCGATATGAGAATTAGTGTAAGATAATCTTAAGCAACACAACACATAACAAAAAAGTAGCAGCTTAGCAAACATTAGCAATGACTGTAAGCAGCATAAACTCTAGTTAGCTTAAGCTGAGCTAATAAGAAACAATATGAGCAGAAATATGAAGATTCAGATGCAGAAGGAGAGGTGGAAGGTTCAGCTTGATGAGAAAACAATCACTAGGTTTTTCTGTACCTTATACAGGACAAGATTATTTTGTTCAGAACAGGATATTTAGTAGAGGATATTTTAATGTGAGTAATAGCTGCTTAGACTTATGAGAGTAAGGTATTTAATCTTCACAATATACAAAATGAATGTTCATGCGACAGCCTTAGAATTTTCTTCAGAACTGAATCTCTGAATGTAGGTAAAGTAGGTAAGGTTGTTGACGTCTCTCTTCTTAACCTGAATTTTATTTCTCATTTATTACCCACATGCTACCATGCATTTTATGTTTTGTATTACAGTAGCTGATGAGCTTGCCACATTTTATCTGCATGGCAAATTCTTTATTTCTTCATATTTTAAATCTAAAATTCAGACCATACTCAAAAAATCTTTTACATGGCAACTTAGGCGGCAGGGTGAGGCCAGGTCCCTTGATTGCTTTTGGTTCCCCACTCTCTTCTGGAGTTGAAACCTTCCTAACAACACTATATCAAAAATAACCATTAACTAACACTGCAGCTGCAGTAGCAAAATAAAAGGTTAAGTCAATACAAAATAAGATAGAAAAATCAAAAGCCAACACTTTCTCTCCCAGCGAGGTGCTAGAGCAGGATATGTCTGAAATGGCTCATGTGGAGAAAATGAATTATCTCTTACCAAGAACTTTACTGGGGTTGGTATCCAGGCGCAGTATAGCCATTGCTAGAGGAAGTGTTAATGTTATGTAATACTTGGAGTCTTGGAGGAGTGGGAATTCAGGTAGAATCAAATAGATCCTCATTGCCTCTACATCCGGCGGGGAGCTGGACAGCTGCGGAATCAAAAAGCTTTCAAAGCTCTTCAATATCTACAAGGAAACAAAAGAGAAGAAGGCATTTTACTTTGGGTGATGGAGCATCTGCTACCTAGATCCCACTATGCCTAAAATAAGGATTTGATGTGCTCGGTAACCTACAGAAATACGCAACATGACAAGTCATCTCTGCTTTCGGGGAGCCAGGAAGGTTGAGGATAATTTTTAGCTATGGCCAATGAATGCACAACACAAAGGAAATGGGCTGAATCTGAAGAACTGCAGGGAGAAGCACGCTTGGAATGAATCAGACATCTGTATGTCTAACGTCCTCAATTCTAAAAAGTAATTTTTATTCTTCAGCTTTTCATGACAATTAATATTTGGCTTAACATAAAATTTTCTTTCCCTCCTCCCTCAATAATTCACTCGGGCATCTGGAAACAGGCCGGACATACTTTTTTTCACTGAGACCCTCCTTCTGCCATCACAGTAGCTGGAAGACCCTGCCAACATACTCCGTGCCCCTCAGGGCCTGGGAAACATGTAATTACAAAGAACTATGAAAAGAATAATATCATAGAACATCACTTTTAAAGACCAGACCGGATGATCCATCACGAGTTTATGCCGCCCTACAGAAATTAACTGCCACTGTAATACCTCAAGGTATTACAAGGTGTTCAAAGTAGATGTTACTGTGCGTCTTGTTCAGAACCAAATAATCAGGAATTATCATAATTAAAGTCCAAAGAGCAACTGGGATAGCAGAGGCAGACTTAATTTCAGGAGCTATTTCACGTAGTCAATGCCACGGGACAAAACTTTTTTTAAAGATAAGATTTTGGGCCTGATTCTCAAAGGGTGGAAATTAGCTCAGGCCCATGAAGATGTAGGATCTAGCCAGCAAATACGAAATACAACCTGCCCCCCCAAAAAGCTCCTGTTATTTCAGTGTTAAAGAGGGACAAAGTTGTTACTCTCGCTCTGAATACCCCAAAAGCCAGAAGTGCAATACCTGGTCTAGGAGAATGGAGTGCTGAGAGTTCATCAGTTTCTCAAACAGCACTCTGGTCGAGTTCAAATCAATCCCTGGGATCTTCGGGCTGGTCTTAAAATGTTCATCAATTCTTTAAAAAAAATCATAGACAGGCTGGCATAAATTAAAAAAAGAGACAGGACTACGCTGTGTATTGACATGACCTGAGAGCGAGCAACAGAGAAACGAACTCCAGGGAATGAATCAGTTTAGAAATAAAGCAGAACTTGAGTCTTTCTGCTAAACACAAGATGGACCAATCACCCTTCTGGACTCCTTAGGCCTTGTTTAGGGTTGGGATTCTTGCAGATAAATACTTCTTTAAACTCTGTTTAAAAAAAAAAAAAAAAAAAGACCTAACCTAACATATAGATCAGGATTCACTGTGTTGCATGATATATTCATTATGTATTTTTAAAAGAAAAATTTCTTTATGCACACAGCATAGGAAAAGAAAGGGTGGTGTGCAAGAAGATACTGCCTGTTACACAAGGGAACAGATGAGGGATTTCAAAAAGAAACAGGGTGAGACTTTCAAAGCAGCTCTTTAGCAACTCCATCCTTGCATTTTCTATCCCTAAAACTAAACCAGGACCACAACCAAACTACAGCGCAATTGAGAGGGGTCTTCACATGGTCTTTATGCAGCAAATATGTCCCATCCTTTCTCATATACTTGAAAGGGTGTAA
>JAVCKT010024929.1:0-18195 GCA_032273925.1 Rhynchotus rufescens | reverse complement strand
CTGACAGCTTGTGGTTTTCTATACTGTTTGCGGAAAAACAGGAAAGATTAAAAAGTTATGAGATGAATGGATGGCTGACTATACTCAACGCCTATGAGAATGTTTATAAAAGTCTAAAAACAAACCCCAGGGCGAGACAAGGCTATAAGCGCTACGAAAAATATTTGTCTTCCAAACAGCTTGTTGGTATTACTATGATAACAGCATGTAAACAAAAGTATTTATATAATGCTCTAAAATTATGGACATAGCATGAGCTTTGGTGATTCTATCATCTTATGCAAGTTACGCAGAGAGGGCAAAAATATGCAATCTGTGTATTTACATTTATTGTAAATAATGATCTAGTAGCATTTTTAGAGTTGGTTGTAGTTTTTATGGCTCCATGCTCTGTTTTAAGACAGCATATTAGATTAACAAAATTGCTCTGCAGGAAGGGGTCTGCTTAGACATTGAAGCATGTGGTCAGAGCAAGCAGAAAAGCAGAATCTCGAGCCAGATAATGGGATTTCTCTTAATTTGATTTGCCACGGCCGTATTTAGCATGCCAGTGGTCTCCGGGCAGAGATGCTCCTATTTATATTTTGGTCGCTCATTAACACAGTCACGTAGAGGTGCCCAACGCCGCTAGCTCAGCTCCCTTCCCACACCCGTCTGCTTTGGCCCCGGGCAGCGGCGCTGGCTCTGCGGCTGTGAGGGAGGGTCTGTCCGGCCGCGCAGGGGCCCCGACGTGAAGCTCGGCAGGCCACCGAGTGCCCGGTGGGGCAGGGGTGGCAGGACGGGTGTCACTGCCCCTAACAAATCGCCCAAATGTCCTGCCCAAAGGTTCCTCTGGCCACAACTTCGTAACATTGAGAAAGTATTAGCCGGGAAGGATATGGAAGTTATGAAGAGAAGATTTTAAAATGATTTTGAAAGTTTCTAAACTAGGCAATGGAATGGATGGTCTGTGTTGAGGTAGAGGCTTCGTCTGACTCCTAGGGCTCTATGTGGAGAGTGACATTTCAATTTGCCTCGGCTTTGCAAAGCTGGATTCAGCTCCAGACCTCAGCCTTTGCGAAGCATCTTCTTGCAGGGATAATGCAGTGTATGGAGGGAGGATATGGACAACACTGATAAAGGACCACTAATCCTTATCCTCGCTGAAAAACTGTCTGAGAGCTGACTCCATCCTTAGGAGAGAAATAATAATGCCACTAAACATGACTAAGAATGACCTATTTTTCAGAGCGCAACTACAAGCCCGAATGCATTTTTCCTACTGATGCACAATATCACCAGAAAGCCACATGATTTAAAAGCATTTCATGAGCAAAAATTAAGCAGAAATAGAAGACAAACAAAACAATATTTTAAAGTGCCTTAGAACTGAATGACGGCAAAAATGATTTGAAGGAGCTTTAACTCCACTGGACTACAGGATTCTGTGGAGAAACGGCACTGGTGCTAGGACTTCTCCTTCTGATGAGTCCCTGCATCCTTGCTTGCAGCTGAAATGGCAGGCGGTGTGAAGGCCTGGGCAGAACGGAGCCGTGAGGCGGTCCGAGAGCTCCAGCCAGCAGAACTGACGGCGGCCGCTGCCGCCAAGAGCAGTGTTAAGGACCAAGGAATCTGTTAGGCCTCCGCAGCAACCCAGAATTACAACTATCTGCATATACCTTGGAAGCTCCCAAAGATTAAAGCCTCAAAAATAAACTTGTGTCATTTTTTCTCTATCCAATTAAATACCTTAGTGTCTTGAGGGAATCAGGTCTCAGAATAACATTGTCACATGCAGACAGGGAGACACAAAGTCATCTGTCAGCGTCCTAGACCAGACTATCCTGAAATCAGACCCTACAAAGAAGTCAGCACTTCATCCTTTTAAACTGGACACTAAAATGGGAACAAAGTGGGGAGAAAAGACAAAAAAAAGCAGCATTTATCACAGGTAAAATCCAGTCACATATTTCAGATAACCTTCAATCTGTGATCTGTTATAAAATGCTGGGAACTAACAGTAAAAGTCATCAGGTTCTTTCCACTGTATTAGTATTATTGTGCGTTAGAACCTGCTCGATGAAACCTGATCAACAATGAACCTGCTCAATGTCACTCTAGGATTTTATCTAAAGACCCTTAACCTATGAAGTGCCTCCCACCCACGCACAGAGAAGCCACCCCATTAGGTAGCTGCTAAGAGCTTTGCAGTGCTCCCCCAAGGGCAAAGGCAGCAACAGTGTCACTTCCCACAACAGTAGCAGTTGGAAAGGGGCAGTAACAGAACGCAAACATCATGGAATATATTGATAGAGCAGATAATAACATACAAAAATATTACAACGCTGCAGTTGCTATCTTCGTACACGTTAGGTAGCAACAGAGCATGGAAACATTCCACACAATACAGGGAATACCTGAGAACACAAAGCAGGCTGTAACCTTCACAAGTGGTCAATGCCTAAGGGTGGAAATTCGGTTATCAGCAGTCATTAAAGGTAATCGCAGGTAAAACCCTCTCTACTAGGTAGACTTAAATTCTCAGGGTAATAGCTGGCTTAGCACAGAAAGTTAAAGACAAAGTTGTGGTTCCAGAGCACTTGTGATGAATCTGAATTTAGACCTGACGGGTCCTTTGCACCTCAACCCCAAACCACTGACATTCCAAGAAACCTGCTGCTCAGTAATGAAGAACATGTTGTTTCTGATTTAAAAAGAAGCTAGTGTTAGAGGTCATTAAAAATGAGCTTTCTCCTACCCTTTGGTAGATTTATAGAAGTCTCCTTTGGTTCTTGTAGGTTAATTCCTTTTGTGTTGTTTTTCTCTCTATTTTTTTTTAAGCACAGAAGCAGCAAGTTGGTAAAGCCTGGTAGTAGCTGATAAGACCCATTTCAACATGATTTCTCTTTTGAGAACAATGTGTTTGAGATAGGGTCATAAAAAAAGCTGAAGTTCGGGGTATCAGATTTTGTTCCAAGTGCTAGGGCACATATCACAACATCGCCTTATGCCCTGGGTGAGTCTGTAATTTTATCCTCACCATTAGCCATCCATAATTTCAGCAACGTGTATCAGATTCACTTCTTTGACTGATTTATTGTTGCTTATAAGCTAAGTGCCTCTAGATGCAACTATCTACTCATAATCGCTGTTCCAACACTCCAGGATCCAAAATATCTTTCTAGACCGAACTTCTGCAGTGTTGCAAAGGGACCAAATCAGGTGGGTTGTCACGAACTGGTCTCCCCTGCAAACAGCTTAGCAAGCCCTCCGCATGCGTTCAGTGCAGTTCACCACAGCTTCTATGACAGAAGCACAAGAAGAGACCAAGCAACTGATGTGACAAGCAGCACAACACAAGCACAGCAGTGCAACAGAGGAACTTAAAGCACTGCCATGGTTAAGTAGTGATGGAGGGTTACAGTTTTAAAGCACAGAGAAAGACAGAATTTCATGATCTCTCTCTTCTTTCTTCTCAGTCCTAAAGAAATTGCACTTGGCCAAGAGCTGCTTGACATTCTCTCTGATGAACCAAAGTGTATCCTTCACTGTCAATCTCTTCTCACTCGTAAAATAATTCCACATCCCAATCAAAGCTCTGTAGAGCTGCAGAACTCTGTGCATTGGGATACTTCTCCTTCAACCTGCTTTCCTACTTCCTTCCCCTTTTCTTGTTCTTGATATCTATGCCTGACTCCCTAGAACGTTCATCCTGGAGGCCAATGCAAGTTGTGAAGCGTGCCACAGTATGGGTGTCTGGGACATATGATGGAAATACTGGGAACAGACAGTTGGGGAAAAGCACTTCTTAAAGCTATTTCCTTCCTGGCAAGAGTTCCCATGATGAGATATGACACTGCGTTCCTCACCACAGTGAAAACCTATTGTCGCTAACAGCTGTCCTGGTGGCACTTGTAGGTATTTGGATAAATTCCTACCACTGAAAACCCCCATATGTTTGCTCTGTGGAGTTTTCAGATTTGGGAATTCTGGCAAAGAAAAATATATATGGCACCAAGATGATGTTTTAAGAATTAGAAAAAAGAGAAAGATCTAAATATCTGCCACTCCAAAAGAACATATCACAGTGCCAAACACAAAACATAAGCACTGAAGAAACAAAGCATCACTTCTGATCTAAAGCAGATCAGGATTTTAAATGAATTTAAAAGAGATTTTTTTTTTGCTAAAGTCATTTAGATATCTTCAAAAGGTGCATAAAACCTTAGTTCTCTTGTATTACTGCTTCATGTGAAAACGGTTAGTTTTATCTTACGAGATTTCTAGGCCACAAAGTACCAGACACCTTCTAGTTTCTAAGATGTGTGGCCTGAAAACATTGCAGCATTCTCCAGTAGTTGCAACATGTATTCCTCAGCAGTGCGAGTCCAGGCACTCTGCTATCACAGGTCATTTTCTTCCCCAAAGACAGAACCTTTCCTGGAGAATAGGTCTTTAACATTTACAGTCTTTAAAGACTCTATGCACTTAGAGAAAACATTAAAGCCTTATGAAGCATCACTTTAGAGCTGCTGGTGTTTTCATCAACAAAAGAACACCTGTCAGGAAAAAACACATCTCTATTTTTTCCCCTAAACCATGAGAGAGTAATTTTCAATGTAAATGAGACCTGACTATTTTGCTCATGCCTGGCAAGAATCTCACATGCAAAGCAAATGAAGCAAAAAAGACTGACGCTGTTATTCACCAAAAATAGATATGTCTCAGATGCTCAAACATTTGCTTAGGATAAAGTAAAAAAGGCAAGATAATTAAAAAATATAACTTTTCTTCTTCTACTGAGCTAAGACAAGAATATTAATCAGCTTGAAGACTGTAAATCTTGGCTTTGCAACTTAAATCTCTGAGGAGCCTGGTATGAGCTTTTCAGCTATATGATAATGATCAGGGGAAAAGCGTTGCTGGGTCTCTTAGTTTTAGAGACAAAGCTACAAATTGTGACATCAATGCTGCAAGAAACCAAGGCAACTAAAAGACCCACAACTGTATTATTTTCTTTAAAGTATCATAATATTGTTCTGTTCTAAAATTTTCTGGGTCTTGACTGATGATTTCTGGCTCTATGCTACAGAGCTGATGGATTACTGCTGGTGTTAGCCACCCAGCACGTCACAACTCCAGTCTGCAAAGAAATAACAGGAGTCTTCTCCTGACCAACAAGCATACAGGAGAAAAAAAAAATCAGTTTTAAAATCACAGGAAATTGGAGGGAGAAAATGAATCTTTTGGGGAATATGGATATATAATAAACAGACAAAGCATATTTGAGGCAGTTATGGAGTGTACACAGTAGTTTACTCTTCAAATACACAGGTCAGAACTACAAATCACCTATAAACCCTTAAAAATACAGCTTCCCACGCCTTAGAGAGAAAGAGATACAGGAGCTACATACTCAAGGCTCAGTTTTGCTTTAAGCAGGGGATTGTTGGGGTGGTTCTTACAGGACAACTTCCCACTGTTTCGCTGGGCAGTACGGTCTGCCATTCTCACAAAGAAATCCTTTTATGAACTGACCATTAGGACTGTGTCTCAGAGAAGAAAACTAAGCCATAGAGTTGCTAAATAACTTTCTTTTCCTGGAACCACTTACAAATTAGGGTCCTAATCCCTCCAACATGAAAAACACGTGTGTGCATACAGATAACCCTATAACTCAGTAGAGCTGTCCACATGCTTGAAGGTAAAGATCTAAATAAGCATTGGCAGACCTGGCTCTATATTAGTCTAGTATTTCTTAAAATGTGAAAGATTATTTCAATATTTAAAAAAAAAAAAAAAAAAAAAGGAAAAGAAAAGAAGAAAAAAGTAATGGGCTGAAAAGTAGAGATCTCCATGCTGGAGTCATTCCAGCACCCACCGCAGTTTTTGGAAAGATTCCCATTGACACCAATAGACTTTAATCACATTTATACTTCCCAGTGTTGAGAATTACTCAGGCTTGAAGAAAAATAATTACAGATTTCTGAGTTCAGATTCAGCAGTTTGTGTTAGGATACCCGCAAACCAGTGCTCCTACCACAATGAAAGAATTATTTTCACCGATTATGATGATGACAAAACATATACTTGTTCACACACACACAGATATGCATACTCATAATCAATAAAGGTGCAAATAAAACAGTTACCAGAGAAAAATTACATAATTTGTTAGTAAAGTGGCATTGAATTTTCTCTAATCTCTCAGTCTGTAGTTACTGCTTTTTTTACAGATAATCAAGTGTACATACAGACAGGCAGTTGGCTCTTTATAAGGCTTTACAATTACCCTAGACTGAAATGTCTATATGTCACCTGTACTGCAGGAGTCCAGTTAGAAAAGGGCTTTTTTCCTCTTCAAATCACTTGTTCTTTAGAAAGTTACAGTGAAAAACACTCTTCAAACCACACAATGTAGTAGCAAGGTCAGAGTTTGAGCAATTACTTAAGCAAAGAAACCGTGTGCTTATCTGTACGAACATGGGCGGTTCCTCTGAGTTATAAGGATATATTCAACTATTTAAATCTTGATGTCCAAGTAGGTATCTTGCTGACTTAAGTCTGAATGTGAAGAAAATACTCACCTGCCTCTGCTCTGGAAGCTGCGTGTGTAAGGGCCAGGCACTAAGCCCAGCCTGCTCTCCCAGGCCATCTTGGCACACTTGCTGTAGGACACCGAGAAGGAAGTGTGTGCGACCCAGGGGCACAGTCAGGCACACACACAACTGGCTTTTATTCAGCCTGATCATTTTATACAGAGATCCAGCTCAGAAATAAATACAAAAAGGTACCATTCTTCAAAAGAAACTACTATTTATGTATATATATATATATATATATATATTCATTCTAATTCTTCACTTATAAAGTTGAATACGCATTTTCTTATTCACCAGAAACAATCATAAAAAGCATCTTGAAACATTACTACATTACTCTTCAGCTAATTCACTCAGCACTCAGTGTTTGCATAAATAGGGTCAGATCTTGCTTACATAGGCTAACAGCAGACAAGATAACTTCAGTGAAGTAAATAAATAGCAAAATATGTCTCTATTAGGATACAAGAGCACACTGACTACATTCAGCTGACCGACTGACCTCCACAAGGAATAAGGCTCGGTTACCTGTGAGCGCCGGCCACAGGGCTGTGCTGCACCAAGGGATGGATCTTGCTCCTGCTCATACAAGGTGGCTGCCAGGTCCCAGCAGCACTGCTCACTACTCACATTTTTCTACTATATGGATTAACCTGCTAAGTGCTTCTGGGATCTGTCTCCAAGTAAGTCAGCTAAAAATAATTCCTGGACAAATAACAGCCTCTCTCTGTCTCAAGGTAGTATAAGGATAAACATTAGCAGCAGAAAAAAAAGTCCCAAGGTTGGAAGTCCTTGGAGATGGAACAACTTTGGGGGCATTTAGTAGAGGATAAAAAAAGAGAACCGGCCTGGCCTAAAAAGGAGCATTCTGCTTTCCTACTGACATGCCATATTTTAGAGACATTTGTGTTAGAAATATCTGAACTCTAATTTCACCTGTAATTACACCGTACAAAGCCTGAAAACCCCACTGATGTCAGATTCAAGGGGAAGGGGTCAGCTGGATTTAACAGCCACTTGCAACTTCATGACAAAGAATCTGTGGCAAAGATCCCACGGTTTGGCAGGAAGCAGCGATCCAGACAGCCTCTGCTGGGGCCATGGACCAGGCATTTCCTGCACGTGTCTACAAGAGCTCAACTACCTCAAGGAGCCACCCTGAGACGCCGCTCACACAAGGCCAGGCAGAGAACAGGACTAGCAGCCACACTGCAGACTGTTGTGGGCAACAGGGGGACCAGGGGTGTACAGTGATCTCCTGTAATGTGTCCTCAACCTTCCATCTGATACTTGCTCTTTTTAAAATAGGTGTGCTGAGAGGAAGGCTGCTTGGTCACCTTCAGCTGATATTGCTGACCCTTTGGAAAGCAGAGGAAGGATGTGACTTCCCAGAGAGAAGTTCAGCCCGCCCAACTGCAGAGAGACCTTCCAGAGCACAGGGCAGTCCCGCTGGAGAGGAGGGCGAATACAGCAAACAAGCCCAGGGCATGAACTTAAAGAGCAGACACTACCAAGCCTGCGGGACTGGAAAGGAAGATACGTGTCCTGGTGACCCACAGAAGTCTTTGGAGAGTTTATTGTAACACAGGCAGACACTGGAAGGCTTCCAGTTTAGGACGGAAAGTGGGAAGTCATCCAAAATATCGGAGGAAGGACTCTCGCAGACAGGACGTCAGAGAAAGGTTGCTCAAAACCCCTTTTTATTTTCCTCTGTCTGAGAAGTCAGTTCCTTTACCTGATTAGAGCACGTTTCTCATGAGACACAATTCTAGAGACCCACAGCCCTTCTGGTAGTTTGGGCTCCACTCTAAGGGGAACGTGGGTTGGCTCTGCCTCCAGGCTCCTGCTGAGCCCCACTTTGCTAATCCCCCCTCTAAGGTCTGGATGAAGTGAAAGGTTCTGGAAACTCAACACTCCCCCAGCCCGAGGCAATCTCTGAGTGGGGGGAACTGGAGAAGGAGGAAAGCGTCTGCCCGACTACTGCTCCCGCTCCTCTGCGGCCGGGCGGCCTTCTGGGAACTCTTCACAATCCTGCCATGGCTTCCATTTTATTTCAGCATTCCAAAGGAAGCTCTTTTGGTTTAAGCTCATTGGATTAACTCGCCACTTGTGTGTGAGAAAGTATCACTTAGACAATATGCGGGCATTTAAATTTAATTTTCCAGGTTTCAGGATGGTGCTTTGCCAGGTATTACTTAGCAGGAACCTCAAGAGGCTCCCACTGCTGCCAATCAATGCCTGGCCGAAGGCTTGCATAATATTTACTGACCCTTGTAAAGCTCTTAGAATTATATGGAAAGTTATATGGTAACAAAAAAAAAAAAAAAAAAAAAGCATGTATTTTCAAGATTTTGAAATAATACCTAATGGAGAAAAAAAAAATAACAAAAAGTAGCAGTTTGACCTAAGCATCTGCCACATACTGAGGCACAGGTTTATATCTGAAATTCTTCAGACCATTATAAAATGATTCTTCTTTCCCCAAGCTAGGAGATGTGCTTTTTATCCTTTAAAAAGCCCACTAGCTGTACATATTGATAAAGTGTTTCCTTCTCCAGCCCAAGGAAGATTTTAAACTTTCAAGGGATTACAGGATTTTATATTGTTAGTGGATAAACCTAATCTTCTGCTACCCATGTTCCAGAATCCCTAATAATGAAAAAAAGAAACCAAGGATTAAAAGCTAGCGGTATTACAGCTGTCAACACATCAGCCTTAATTTTTCAAAAGCTTTCACATAGGTACATTGATGTGTCTGCAGTCTTGTCCAGAATACACTTGATCACTTCCACAGATAACTAAAAGTTACTTTAGTTTTGTAAGTACAAGATATGCCTGGGAATATGCTGGATTCGCTCCAAATTCTCTCTCTATGGAGCCAAAGGCACTTGGAAAGGTACAGTGAGCCCAAATGGAAAGGATGGAAAGGTCTTCAGAGGCTTCCTGGTACGAACTGGTATTTTTACAATGCTGCCTGGTAGTTGGGCCTGTCAGCATGCTGACAGTTCCAGGAAAAAGAAAAAAGGCAAAAACAGAGACTGCATTGAGGGGCAATGATTACCTTTTCCTCACGATGTTAAAGGAGTGAAATAAATCCTAAACTTAACAAATAACAAATGTGCTCCAGAGCAACTCGACTTTGTAAAGCGTTAGAGCAGCGTTAAGCCATGGGGACCCTCCCAGACTGCAGTTAACATTTACACTGGATGTTATGACATGACTGTGGTCAAAAACAACACAGTGAGCACTGATGTGAGCAGCAGCATTACTCCCAGCTTTCTGGGAATTGCGATCTTGACAGCAGGAAATCTCCAAATAGACAAAGGCCAGGTTACTTTTTTTTACTGCTTTCATTTTTTTTTCTTATTACTTTTTCATTTCAAGATTCAAGTTCATGCCAAGGACAGAAGAACTTAAGATGAGGATTCTCAAAGAGCTGGGAGGTTACTAATGTCTCAAGAGACATTCTTTAGGCCTGCTTCAGGTCCTATGTATACTTGTATAGCTGCTTTCTGACAGCAGGGTCTATCTGCCTAGAGTAGATGTGTTCATGTCCCCAGATACAGGCAGGGACACACTCTGTATAGACACGCACAGCTACAGGTTGTGCACACCCGGGCAGTCTACATCCATCCCTACAGTGACATGTGACACGTAAACATCCTACAGCAGGTGAACACAAAAACACAATCTCCTACAATTGGCCACCAATGTCAAGGATGGCTTAGAGAAACCAGTCCTTGAAGTCTAGCAAGCAGAGGAAATGAGCAATGAATTCAGCTCCCTATGAGGGAAGGCTTAAGAATTAAATAACCCCACCTGAGATACAGCACCAGGGCACCTCAGTGCAGATGGAAAAACAGAGAAAACACAGACCCTCTTCCATGTCTTCTGTGTAATGCACAACCTTCAGTTCCCTAGTGCAGAGAAGGTGGATATCCTCCCTTTCCTCCAGTTCCCCTAGGAAAACAGCTTTTAGGCAACTCCCTACATTGAACATGGAAGTTTTCTGTCCCATATTCAGGTTATTTTTGGATAAATGGAAGTTGTTGAAATAGAGCTACTTTGTAGGTTCTAAAAAAAAAAAAAAATAAAGAAAAAATAAAAAAAAAAAAAAAACCTTTGGAAAAATCTTCCCATCTCCTACATTGATCCCAGATGCTAACAGGCAATTAGTTACTGCAGTGGTACATGCCACCTAGAAGAAGCACTTCAAGACCTCAGATATCCCATCTGATTATTAAAGAGCAAAGATGCCACCACACAGGCCACATCTCTGCAGCTTGACCTTTGAATATGAAGTCGCCGCCAATACATGCACCTATGAGAGAAATGTTTAGCCCAGCGAGAGGCTATAATTGAAACAAGACACAGACTGGTGCCAGAAACGTAGACTGCCTTTCCTATTAAAAAGTTAACCTACATTGATTTACTGTACACGCATATCTTGCTCTTGTGATAATGAACTGACACAAGAGCCTTTGAGAATAGTCAGAGAAAACAAACTTCCCAGGGAGGTTTCTCTCTGTGAAACCTCTTCCAGAAATACAAAAAGTGCAATTAAGAAAAACCCTAGACCAAAGAAGCTAACAGGAGAATACTACCTGAGAGAGTGAGAATATTACTGTGCATTGGCTGATAGAAATTCATGGGTTTTTTTCCCCACAAAGGCTGCTTTGTCACAGAATGTTTTCTTCCCAACGTGGTTGTTCTTAAGTAACACGTTGAAACCGAACTGGCCTCTGTGCAGCCAGGGAGCGCTCGACCGCTGCCCTCAGCCCGCAGGGCAGCCGCGGAGCCATCTCCAGCTTCACACTGCTGTTGTGTAGGCTACAAGTCTACCTCGGGTTTTAGTTTAAGCAACCAAGTAATCCCTGAAGAAGAAAAACTCACTACGTTATTCCTTCCCAAACCGCCCCATCATCTGGTGCCTCTAAAGATGAGCAGTAGAAATTAGAGTTACTAAGAAATCTTTGATTTCCACTGTGGAGGGAACATCAACCCCACTCTAGGCTTGCTGGTAACACAGCAATTCTGATCCAAACGCACTGAACTCTGGATTGGACACAGGGAACAGCTGCGAGGGCCAGGCCCTTGGCATGGAGCGGCCCAAGGGGCTCTCGTACGCGGTACGTGGATGTGCGCTCCCTTAGCCTTTGAAAGCCATCCAGTCCAGCTTTTTTAAAGCACGTTCTGTTAAACCAAAGGAGGTGGTAGGTTGCCTCTGCTATTTCTCCATCACCTACTGCTGCATGAGCTTTCAGTTTTGTTTAGTCCAAGGAAATCTCTGCAAAAGCACAATATATACACTGTACCTCTTAGATAATGCTGTAAATAGAAAATCTCCCTATGAATATTTACATCGACACAGCAAATGCACCAGTGTCACTCACACATTCAAGGAATTCCATTACCGAGTGCTGTCTAATCTGGGAATTACACCACACACCAGTCTTTCATCCTATAATAATAAATTCAAATGAACTCCGAGATGAAATGTTTTATCAGAAACTGATGATTATGCTGAACAGTGCAGTGAACCATTCCCTAATAATTCAGACAGGAAGAATACGGGACACTTGCATGCTTTTCTGAACAGTGCACAATGTCTTTCAGAAACGGACAAGTTGTTTTGCTAAAACCCTTTTATTTTTCCATAATACTATTGCAGGCAACCATAAAAACGCACAGCTCAAGGGGATTTCCAGAGGTCTGTGTGCACTGCAATGTCCAAGGCAGAATCAACTCTTCTTCAGTTATTCCCAAAACTTTTGCCCAACCTCCTCTCAGAGGGTTCCAGCACCTGAAGCTTCACAAACTGCGCAGACTGCATGTCACCAAGGATATCACTACTATCTACTTTAGGAAGTCTTCTCTGGAAAATCTCTTGATGCAATTTAAGCCCATTGCTTCTTATAACAGTCATCATAGAACTGGAGAAAAACTCCCATTTAGCAATAATCTGTATGTACTTGTGTATTACCATGCCTACTCAGACTCTTCTTCTACCTAAAAAATATTTCCTCATGCTTTACACTTTAATTTAGACAAATTTTGCTTCTTTTCATGTCCTCTACAAAACAACTCCAATCTTTCTCAAAATTTCTTGTCCCCTAAGGGGACATCCTTCCAGATGAAAGCAGAGAAGAACCCAGCCGTGTGAAGCGTATGGTGCAGCCACCCCCATCAGCTGTGCCCTCTTTGGTCCAGGGCCAGGACAAGACTCCTGATCCCGGACCAGCCTGCAAGCTGCCACAACCCAATCTGAAAAACTGAATTTTTTTTTTTTTCCTGAAAAACTCCTAACTCTACTGTGTTTCCTCTTCCATTTGCCTTGCTGTTTACCCCTGTGTAAATGGGATACTGCAGCCCACCTGTCTCTGCTGCATTTCATCTTACTTTCTAGATGAGTCTTTCTTCAGGTGAGTGAAATCACTTCAACTTCCAGCCTTATCCTGCCCTGCATCCGCTTTCCTTCCCCGGTCCTGATGCCTTCCAGTATATTTTATGAACTTACTCCCTCTTCCATCACCTTGGTCTTTCATCAAGATATTGAAGACCATCAGGGCAGGCTGAGGTAGGATTTCAAGCAGTACTTCCTTGTTTTGACAAGGAACTATTCTCTTGGCAAATATTCTCTGCTTATCTTATCGAAACAGTTTTTCACTTTCCAATGAAAGCTCCATTAGAGCTACGTTTCTTTACTTTGTTTATAAAAATATCCTTCAAAAAAGTATGCAAAAGATTTGCTAAAATCACAAGCTTACCACACTATCTCCTCCTCAGCAGACCTGTTATACTCATCTGCAGAGCAAAATTAGACTAGTGGAGGAAAAAAATTATTTTTAACAAATCCCAAGCAAGGGGAGTACTACGCTTCTATTTCAGATGCTTATGAAGACCATAATATTGTCCAGAGCATCGCCGGGTCCTTGGGAGGATGCAATCAAAGACTTCAAGTGCCTCATGAGGGGGAGTCTCGCTACCCTTCCGCCAAAGAACTGCCCCACTGAAAACGCCAGCCACGTCTGTGCTCAGGAACCAAAGGAGCACCTACTAAACCAAAATATGAGTAGACTGGGTAATTAAGGCAAATTTTCTCAGATGTCCCCTCTCTTCTACAACACTGCCCAGCAGTAAGTAATAGTAATCTGTTCTGTTAAATTTGAGATGCAAAGATCTGTGGGAGCAACAGAGTCTTTTGAGGAAATGTTATTTTTTTCTCAAATGCATTAGTCTCCCAGTTTTCTAAGAAGCGTTGGAGGCTCTTTACCAAGAAACCCTAAGGAACAAGGGTGTTTTCATGTTTAAGTCCAAATATTTCATGTGATCTCTTTCATCTTCCTTATTCTATTAAACTACCTATTAGTGCTGCTCAGTCGCAAACAGCCACAATCTACTTCTCTCTTCATGGTAGAAAAAAAGCCCTTTGAGGTCAGAGGGGAGCCTAGCATGAATAAGCTGCAACAGTTCAGACTGAGATCTACAAACCCATACCTGAATGCAAGCACCATATAATCTATCTGCTATATTCTTGACGGAAGAATAAATGAAAACTAGGCATAAGACTCCCCAGCACCACATTTGGGGGCTCTGAACATGTTGCAATTGCAATTTAACCTACTAAACTGTAGAAAGATTGGGCCACAGAGAGCTCAGAAACTTAAAGTGCCCCGAGAACAATAATCCATGGGCATGTGGAAAGGATGAAGTTGGAATGAGAACACTGCATTATTTATAAGCTAATTATGAAATACATATTTTCTATCTCAGCACTGTGACCTGAGGCTCAAGTGCCAAAGAGGCTGAAAAGAAGCAATAGCTCAGTTGGAATTAGCTTTATAAAGAGCATTTTCGCATTTTCAAGTCTTTTTATGAGCATGAGCTAGGCTAAGAAATGGTATATGTGCAGAAGGAAGTCTGCTCATTACAGGTTCTTTTCTCTCCAGCAAAGCAAAGGTTTGGAAAAGACAAACCTCTCCAAACAGCTACATTTGTAGCATCTCCAAACACTAGCCCATGCTCAGGGACAATGGTAAATAGCAATAAAAACAATCAATGGCCAACATTAAATGTAAATGGTAGATGTCCTTCTCTGGCACAAAAACTGCTGCAGACAGGGTCCATCACAAACTCACATCCAGATCCCCAGTTTTTCACTCTGGCCTCTTACGGACAGCTCCGATTTTCCTAGGAAGGTTTCCTGCTCCCAGCAGGCCGTGGCCTCTCCATCCCCATGGGCATGGGACTCAAGCCATCACACCTCATCCGAGAGGAAGGATTTTACTTTGGAGTTTCATTTTGCACGCTTAGGTTGGAGAGGATGCTCTGCTGAGATATTCAGGAAGATGAAAGATAGCTATATTCAGAAGATGAAAAGCAAATGGGAGAGTTTATGGCCTACAGAAACAGAAAAAAATGCAATAATAGCTATAACATAGAGCTAGAGGCCTATTCAGGCCAAAAGCTACCTCCAACCCAGATTTACATTGCCCTAAGCACCAGTTCCAGAGCGCGTTACTTAGATAATATCCCCATAGAGCCTCCCTCTGCCTTCTTAAAGTATGAGCCCTCTGCTTTTGAAATATGGTGCAATTTTATAAGGAAATTGTGCAGAAAGTAAACGGCTAGTTCCAAAAACCTTGGAAAAAGGAGTGAAGCTACTGCAAAGGCACATTTACACTTCCATATCCTGCAATTTCTCCATTCAGCTGCTAAAAGCCTAAGACCCATTACAGACCTCTGCAGCAGGAATTACCTGCAGAGAATTCGGCAGGCAATGCTACCCTTAGACCTGCCTGTTGCCAGAGTGTCCCCAAAGCAGAAGTGTGGGTGTCACCAGCCACCGCGAGCCTCGCACAGCCTGGCAGGGCAGCTGGGAGCCTTCGGAGCTGATGCTGGAGGCCTGGCTTAGGAGGCGTTTTCCCCACACTCAATGAGCTGCTTTTCGATCCGCGCTTAAAGGCAGTTCATGCAGAGTGTGTAGAATACAGTGCAAATAAGGGCCCCCACACAAAGCCTGTAAGAACTTCTCCCTGCACAAAAGTAGTTGTTTGAAACTCTAGGCCCTCAGAATAAAAACTCTCTGCAACATGTATTCCTTAGAAATAATAAATTAAACAACACATGCACAGAGAAACTCAGAAGCATTAGATTATGGATAGGATTGAAAGAAGGAAAAAAAAATTGTTTTGCTTCTACCTACTCTTTTAAGTCAGAGTTTTCCTTTTTGCCTATTTTTTCAGGAAACAAAATTTGAGTTTTACTTTCAAGTCGCAGAAGCCAGATACAAAAAGGCCATCTGCTTATGTGTTTTTCTTCTATGACAAAAGATTGACATTTCTATTGGAAATGAATTCTGAGCAGATCTGACTCAGCTATGCAGGAACCAGTGAAATTATGTCGCAAAGTATCCATCACAAGATTATAACAACCGCATGACTCCCGTCAAAATAGTCTTCATTGATTTTAAGGAACAGCATTTTTTAAGTCAAAAGGATTTAGGTTATACTGTTTGTTTCAATAGGGAAAGTCAAAATCTGCCGCTGCATTTGCCAGCTTGCTTTTCCACAAGATCACAGGAGCTTTCTTTTCTGAGCCAATGTTTTGTAGAGGCAAAAAAGTCACCAAATTTTTCATTTGCCTTATGGACCAATAAAATTAATTACAGAAATTTCTTCCTGCTACCTTTCTCCCTGTCAGATAAGGCTAGGCAAAAGTCTTAAGAATTCACTCTGGAATTCTGCTGTCTTTTATACCGCTGCTTAGCAATTGCAAAACCTTTTTCTTCAGACATATCCTCCTATTCTCTCTTTGGCTCTACAATTTTCACAAATGCCTTTCATTATCTTATGCCCTCATTGTAATGATAATAGGTGCAATTATGATTTTTAAAAAGGCATTCTTCTTGGAAAACTCCCACTCCCCAGGTGAGAAGATAGCAGGTTTCATAACTGCCTCTGGAGCAGGGAACCGTTCTCAGCTACCACCACGGCCACCAATTTCCTGCAGAAACACAGGTGAGTCACACAAGGGCGCCTTGCTTTAGCCCATCCTCGGTTCTGCAAAGGGAGGCCACATAACTGCTCTTTCCCGCAGGATCTGATAAGGACACATTAATTAATGGGTATGAAGCACTGACTGCTGCAAACCCTCCAGGTTGTTTCTCAGACCAAGTCTGCGCGGAGAAGCCCAGAGCATCCACTGCCCTGTTCCACCTCCCTCTGCCCGGGCCGTGCGCTCACCTTCTGACAGAGTCTCATCATATTACCTAAAAATGATGAACATTTATAGGCTTTTGTGTTTATTTTAAGATGAATAGAGTAACAGTCCTCTTGTGTACAAATTTCTTCAGGTTTTACTCTTTCTTGTTAAATGAAAAGAACAGCATCTCCCTCTATAGGGGAAACTGCTCCCAACAAGAAGGCACCAGTTAAGACTCATCCTCCATATTGTATCTTAATCTGAGGGTGTCATTTTGTGCCATTGATTTTTAAGCAGAAAACCCCACTGAGCTCAATGGGAATTTCTGTTCAGAAATCAATGGCACAGTATGGCTCATGGTATTTAAGCTAACACTGGACTCTGCTTTAATCTGCATCCTTTCCTGCTTCTTTTGTGCAGAGAGAAAAAAAATGCCATCTTTTATGTCTCTGTTGTCTGCCTTCTCAGAGAATAAATTAGCCAGATCCCATACAAGTACCAAGAGTTAATATTTTCACCATTTTAAAGATAAGCCTTCTTGATATGTTGCTTTTTCATAAACCGTCACGGTGGGAGACAAAGTGCAGTTCAGCTGCGTGGTGGGGGAGAGCGCAGGATGCCGCAGACTCGGGGTGAGTACTAATACACTGGGAAAACTAAGAGTCTATTGAAACCAACCTAGAAATGTGGTTTCTTTCCAGCCCCGCGCATTGCCTTCCGTTCACTTTGCAGTCAGGGCACATGAGAATTTGTTTGAAGGATGTTTACAGCACTTCTGCAGGCTGCTGTGTGGGATGCAGTGGCTTTCACTCAAATACAAATCTTCTGGCTGTCTGCAGAGACTTTGGGATGACTGGGACACACACACAGCAGCAATTGGTGCTGTAAGACTTCCACAGAAGAAATTAGAAATGACATGTTTTAGAGTATTTGTTTTTTCCTACAGGAGAAAAATGTCTCTACAACCTCCGTCAATTAACTTGTGTAAGAAATAAAACATTCCTATAGCCCCTCCGACTGCTTCTTGTAAATCTCCTTAATGGTTTCCTCATACCTGGCCATGGCCAAGCTCATCCCATGGCCCACTCTGACAGCCCAAGTTCTCAAGCCACTTTGACAGACCACAGTCATGAACCATTTTGTCCTCTACAGCTTGGATTCAACGCTACCTTATTCCCAGTAAACTCACAGAAATCAGCACTAACATGGACTGATGCCTCCTATCAGCCCTGCTGAAGGCATTCAATTAGTGACCTGCCTTAGGAACCAGAAGCAGCTATCTTAGATCGTCTTGGAAATAAACCATAAAAGATGTTTTGGAAAATAGTACAGCCTTGCTTGTGTTCTCTCTACTTCCCATAAAGAAAATATATAGATCTAAAGGGAGTTTTGATGGATGGTGGGATGCGGA
>JAVCKT010024928.1:57481-68996 GCA_032273925.1 Rhynchotus rufescens | reverse complement strand
GGTTACTAAGTAAGCCAGTCTATTTGCTTTCCTCCTGTAGTTTAGCTTATGTCATTTTCTACAAACTTCTACAAACCAAGCGCACTTCTGAGGCAATATTCCTAGTGTTTGTGGTGCAGAGAAATACTCAGCAATCAAATAGGATTTTTAAAATGGAAACTCTTGATAGACTAACAACAGAATTAAGTGTTATTCTTTTGTTCTACAATCCAGAGTGCAAAGAATTACTTTTAATCAAAAGCTTGAATGCTACCAGATACCCAAAACTTCTGAATTTAATTACTTTTATATGCTCAGTACAAGTCTGGAATTGATCCTCTAGGCTTCTAACTCAGAATTACTTGATACAGAATTTTCATTTTAGATTAATATACATAATCTATGCAACACTTGAGACACTCTCGATCCTTAAACATTTTACGTATGACAGGGAGAGAACCTCAGGTCACTTAGAAAGGATGAACAAGAAAAGTCAACTCAGCATTTTGGCTCATGGAAGCTTTTGAAAATAATTTCTGTATCTAGAAAGTTATATAAAAAGGAATAAAGTACCTCTTGTCCAGTAAGAAAGAGCAAGAGATCTCCTTCTTCTTCTTCACACATATGAATTTGGATCACCGTTCGAATGGCAGCCTCAAGGTAGTCCCTCTCTGGTTCTGGAGTATAAAAGATCTCCACAGGATGGGTACGTCCCGGGATAGTAAGGAGAGGACAGTTATCGAAATAGATCTGAAACTTGCCAGCATCCAAAGTAGCACTCATAACTATGACCTGGGGGTTCAGAGACAAAGAGACAGTTACTATAAAGGTTGACATGAATCTATGAAGTTATATGCTTAAAACATGTTGAAAGTTGAGTCCATTTTCTTATTATTAAGACTATGACTTGATCATGCTTCTTCCAGGAGAATGCAACAACTTGTTTTTTCAGGTCCAAAAGTGTCATACAGAAAGATTAAGCAAGATAGTTTTTCTAGTATGTCCTTCAGTACAAATCTTCCTAGATAGATCTTTTCAATAGAGATTGTCATTAAGAAATCAAAAGCAGTTAATCTACTGGATAGTTTTATAATCAGCCAGTTGAAACTACACAGGTGTCCCTATTGGGTAGGCTTGTAACTGCCAAAGAAAAGTTGTTGGGCTTTATCATCACTGACCTTCAAGTCGGCTCTCTGTCTTACAACCTCTTTCAAAACTCCCATCAAAATATCAGTAGCCAGGGTTCTCTCGTGGGCTTCATCAAGAATTATAACACCGTAGCGCTCCAGCAAAGGATCATTCATTGCCTCACGAAGTAACATACCATCAGTCATATACCTGAATGCACACAAAAACAGTATTAAATAAAAATCTCTACTAATAAGTGATATGGAAGAGGATTCTGTCAATTCACTAAACAAGTTCATTAACTAAATTAAACATTTCCAAGTTGTTACAGAAGAAAAATACTAGTAAACTACTTCTGAGAGCAAAACAAACCCATTGAAAAAAAAAAATCCAACAGCCATTACTATACAGAGTATTGATGATACCAGGTGGGGCTTAAACAGGGAAGAAGAAACAAGATTTGCAATGTTTACAAGTAGCGTGCAAACTACTGGCAGATTTGCAGATCTGCAATTAAAGACAGCGAAATAGAGGAGAGAAACATACCACAGTTTTCACACTTATGTTTCTACAATCTTCTCCCCTTTTACATTTGCAAATTACTTTTGTTCTTTTTCACTCAAATTTTATTCCCAGCCCTCAGCTACTTGTGCAAGCAAAAGAGAGGAGAAAAAAAAAAAAAAACACGTTTTTTCCACAGATGACTGCTCTCCAAAACAGACAATCAAGACTCTCAGAAAAACACCAGAAGGAACCTCTTCAACAATGAGGTGGACACTGCATTCCAAACCCCTTCTGTAAATAACATATTAGGTGGATCTGCTTATCTGCTTCAATCTACATAGCACAGTAATCTTAAAACATTCTCAATTCAAACTTCAGATTTCATACAGTTGCGACAGGCACAGGCCAATCTTAAAATTTATCCATAGCTCCCCTTATCAAAATGAGCAACTGAGGAAGGTAATGGCCATCTGAAGGCCTGACACGGAGAAACTGAAGTGTTCTACTCCAGCAGCTCCTTGCTCCAAAACACCTCTTCTGACCACCTTCCTCTTTAATTCCTCACTTAAAACTATTATCTTCAGGATACAGGGATTTCTGCGAGAGGATTAACTAGCTTTTGATCTTCCCCGAGCCCTGTGCTAAGTTTCCACTACATGAAGCTAGAACTCCCTTCTTCTTTACCCAAACATAGAGTAGCTGTTCATGGATTTAAATCTCCTCCCTATCTTGCCCTTCAAAATTCTGCTTGCACCAGTTACTGCCCTACCTCCTCCCCACACTCCCACAAGGAAGTCAGCATTACACCCCAAAGTTACCATACTTACTTCAAAATGGTTTTTGCACTACTGCAGTCTTCAAATCGAATGGAGTAACCAACCTCCTGGCCCAGCATTACATCCATCTCATCAGCAACTCGCTGGGCCACGCTCATGGCAGCCACTCTCCTGGGCTGGGTACAGGCCACTCCTCTCTTCGGCCCAGGTAATGAGCGCATGTAATCAACGCACCATTGGGGGATCTGTCAATTCAAATAAATGCAGTTTTAAGGACACTTCTAATGACCACATGTAATCTGTAACCTTTGGATTTTATTAAATAAATTTACTACTACAATCCCACTCAGATGTACAAAAATATCCATATTATGAGAGTAAACAGCTAACTGGATCCAACACTGATTAAAGCACACCAATACAAGCATGTACATTATTAAGTTATAAAGGAAATACATAGGCTCAAGCCAGATCAACTCCTTAGCACTGTCAACCAACAGCTGCCATACTCCAAAATCCAAAAGCCTTAGCAATTTTTAGTGTTTTAAAAGTACTCTTCATTAATATATAAAAATACAGCATTACAATTGCCCTAATCAGAAATAATGGCAAGTAAAATGCTCCATTTAGTTAATTCTCAGCTCTCAGGTTGAGAATCTCTATCTAGCTGACAAAATTATCAAATGGTCCAATTCCTATATCAACATTTGTCATCCAGGGATTTTCTGTTACTTATCACGAATCTGGAAATAGCAGGAACAACCCAGAATAAGCAGCCAGTTTTAGAACTTCTTGTGAAACAAACAACTTGATAAGGAAGATTAAACATTCTTAAGGTGTTCTTGGCATGATGTTTTATGAGGAGACATCTACTGACACAACTAGAGTCTGGAGATCAAATAAAAACCACTCCTCCTTAGTAACTGCTTCTCAAAGTATCCTTTCTTAAAGGCCCAGAGAAAAGCTCTACCATTTATATAGTCACACCAAAGCAGAACAAGAATCTGTACAAGTTTAATATCTATTCAAAACTAAAAGTAGTAGCGATTCCCAGACACTGGTAACTTGAACCTGGATTCCCAGCCAGTAACTTCCCAAGTATACAGCATGGAAAAATGCAGTTGCATTACAAGGCACCAGGGAAAACCTCAGCCCTAAACGTATTAGCTGAAGCGTCTTCACTTAAAACAGAGCAAGCTTCAAACTTAAAACAGCAAGTCTGCCAGGCCACACCACAGTAGCATGAAGCATAAATAATTTAACAGTGGCTTTCTAAGTAACAGCAGAACCTTCAAACATGGTCAAATGAAAGAAAAAAGCTTTTACAGTTTCTAAGGGAATAGGTTAATTTAGATGATCACCACAAAGCCTTTCACATTCAGCTTTAGAAGAAATAGAAAAGGACTAAGCCACACTACATTTTCCACTTCAACCATGATCACTTTGGGAATATACAGAATTGTTCCTATCATCAGTTCCTGGTAAATTAAAATACAATTTTCAGTGATGGTCTTTCTTTGAAAAAGGAGGAATTTCAAAAACATTAAATGAAAGATCGTTTTCATCTTCAAAATGTAATCAAAACAAACAATAAGAGGAGATGACACATATACTCGTTTGCCTTTATATTAAAATACCTAAATACTTTAAGTCAAAAGACAGACAGCTTTTAACACAAAAAAAGGTGTCACACTGCCCTTCAGCTTCTTAAAGGAAGATGCATTTTGCAGTTACACTATGTATTTAATTTTCTTCTGCAAAAACTCAGCACATCATTCCACCATTATAGTACTGAGCATATTCCAAAGAAAATACTTGAGGAAAACAGTTAAGAGTTTCAATTACAAATCAAGCCACTGCAAACATTTCAAAATTAATAGTCTTGGCCATAAACATATTCAGTATATTTTCCACAGTAAAGTTTAATGAAGAGTTCTTTATAAGTCTATTTCCCTCTTGCTCCCCTTGCCAAACCAAGCTTTTCCATGCCTGGGCACCCTATAACAATGGGGAAGAAAAACCTTACACAGCGAATTGTGGAAAGGGCAGCTAACTCTCAAAACATTATCAACTACTAGAGCCCCTTTACCAAGAAAGGGGAAAGAAAATTATTTAGGACAGACAATTTGTTGTAGTTTTCAATTTAAGTCAACTTCACATCAGACAAAAGCAAATTTAAATGGTTCTACAAGGCAGTTTGAGCAGTAGAATTGTCTTGAGCATTGTAGGACTTCCTCAACATAAGAAATTTTACCTTGCTCTAGTCAATGAAAGTAAAACACTCAAAAAGCCCTGAACAAAACAGCTAGGTGTAAGACAGCACATGACCACAAAATATATTCCCGCAGGGGCATCCACAAATGTTCATAGTGATATCCACAGTACCATAAAAATTCAGAAGAAACCAATTTCTATGACTTATACGCTTTTAGTGGCTTCAGTTCCTTTCTTAAGATGTAAAAAGCCTGAGGTGTCTTCAGGTATTTCAGAAAAAGGTAAATTACTACAATTCTAGAAGAGCTTTATGCTTCAAGAACTACACAACAGTGAGTCATATTTGAAATTTAAATCATAGGTGTTAAAACACACATACCCTTTAGATCTCAGAATTCTCACATCACACAATTAGAAACCTTGTCTTTATAGAGACAAGGACCATATTTTTTCACATGAAAACTCCAAATACCATCTTTCTAGTTACTATACAAACTTATCTGAAGAATTCTGTAGAATCCTGCTCTTGGGCAACGCATTACTAAAGTGACACTGATAATGCTGTCATGTATCACCTAAATAAGAAACTGACTCCTGAAATCTGCAGCAAGGACACATTATTTTAAGTACAGCAGGTGCAGTTAAAAAAAGGTAATTAAGGTCCATATGCCCTTCATATCCTGCAGACTTTCAAATTCTATTTTATGGATGAATTTATTTTTAAGACTTAGAGCGAGTTATTCATAATCTTTAAATCATAAGGATAGATTATACATCAGTATCTATTTTTCTCCCTAGATGAAAGGAATGCATGAGACTACAGAATAAACTTTTTTTTCTGCATTGCTTTTTCACAAATAAACAGACTACATATTAAATTTTTCAACAAGTTTATCTCACTATAAATGGATTCCACTATGCTGGTAACTCAGGTCTTCCATTTTAACAATGCCCAAAATCCTTTTCTAAGATTTAGGAGATTCTTATGACCTCTCATGACTGTAAGTCCCTAGAACTACTGGGTAGGATTTTCAAATTCATGGATTTATTAAAAATGTGATTTTACCCACCTCCAATAGACTTAAAGACAGTTCCCAGAAAAACACCCAGCTATGTTACTGAAGGACACAGCAGCCTATAAGAAAGCTCACAGAGTAGATGTGATAACTCTTTTCTCTTTAATTGCGGAAGACATCCACAACTTCATTTTGTTTGTTTGTTCAGGCCACAAAATGGAGTTCTGAACATAGTTTTAACCTCAGTACCAAAGTAACTACATCACCTGTGAGTTACTCAGTGATTACCCAGCACCTGAAAGGCTGCGGCACTATCAGTGAGACAAACTCTTTCTCTCTTGTCCGAATAGCACCAAATAATATCTGGGACAGATCATGCCATAACTAATTCTGACATTTCCATTCACCTTAAGTTCATACCTGTAGCACTAAGTACACATTCACAGGTGTGCACTTCCAGAACATTTTTCCTAATTTCCAGCTACTACCTACACAAGCAGTTAAGTGAACTACAAACATAAACTGTCAACTTTTGTTGAGAGTTAAAGTCTTCACCTTCCTTATCAAGGAGGAAAAACTACCACAAAGCCTATCAGAAATAGAAAGTCAGGGAACAGAACAGGACTGTGAAATGTCACACCTAACTTTTATATTCCATAAACAAATAAAACATTCCAGTCTAGTTTTGCACAAGCCTGGTCAAGTACTCTCCACAATCAATTTCAAGAAACCAAAGATTAACAGTTAGCAACAGTTTCATCCATTAAAAAAGAGTATCAAGACACAAACTCACCTGTGTTGTTTTACCAGACCCAGTCTCTCCAACCAGGACAAATGACTGATGTCTAATCAAAATATCTGTAAATCTATCTTTATATTCCCAGACAGGGAGCAGTAGCCGTTTCTTCAGGATGTCATAATATCGAGGTGTATGTGGTAGATTTGTGAAAGGGTTAATACTGTGTGGCATCATTGCTGGTTTTATAGCTGGTATCCCAGCAGCAGCGTAATATGTAGAATTTGATGTAGGTCGAAAATCTTTTTCCTTGTCCCTCTCTCTATCACGATCTCTGTCTCTGTCACGATCCCTGTCACGATCTTTAGAACGGTCGTCACGGTCCCTGTCCCGGTCCCGATCTTTCCTAAAGTTAGGAAACACAGCAGAAAGTGAGATATTTGAGTATTTAAAGGCAGAGCATGATTCTAAATAGTACACAGACTTTAAAGCTTCTAATACAAAGCCAAATATTTTAACTAGTCTTGCCAACAACTACCAGAAAGAACAGTGTGCGATGCAGAGAACAAATAACTGTATATGACACCTAGCGAATGTTAGCCATACAATGGGCATGACTCTGTATAAAAGTTGTCTAGGAACGGTGCAAACAATCACATAAAGAGAGCACTGTCTTGATCTTATTCACTTCTTATCAAGAATTAGTAATGTATCCTTGACTTTCTCAGAATTCTTCCTGCCCCTATTTGCTGTTGCTGCAGAAAAATAAAACAATAAATACTCCTCTTGCCTTCCTAGCAACAGAATTGTTTACCAAATGCAAGAACTGTAACTCAAGATGACAGATGAGCCTCAAGAGAAGTTTGATTCTCACATCCCACAATGAGTTTGCAGTTTTATTTGCTGAAAGTCAGCTCTGAAGTTGGGACTCAATCAACTCTGATTTACAGGTTGCAGAGTCTGGAACTCACATCAGCATTCGTATTTGCTACCAAACTGAAACAGCAGCATCACATAGCCAGGACTACATGATTTGTTAAGATCTGTTACCTAAATAGCTGCCAGCAAGTTGCATAAACACACACAAAAAACATCCCCATACACACAAAAAAAAAAAAAAAAAAAAAAGAAAAGCTACATAAACACTTAACCTCCTCACCACAGCAGAGAAAAACTGGAAGTATTTGGTTTGTTTTCTCTAAATTAAGAGCACAGAATATTACAGATTTATAAATTAAGAATAAAGCTGAAGTGAATCTAGTAAACACCAAACTGATCAAGGAGAAATAACTCATACTAAACCAAGTAATCTTGAAACCCTAAAATAGCTCACTGTACTTGTCAAAGGACAGTGTTATTTTCACTATCATTACCCAGTTCAAATTCGATCTCTGGCCTTCATCTCAGTGGCAGTTTGATTTTGTCTCTACATACTTGGCTTTGCCTATAAACTCCCTATTAAATGCTGAACCAATCACAAGAAAGCCCCAGTTTTATCCAAAGAACTGCTGCTATGCACTGTTAATAAAGGCTCAATACTGCAGCATGTTGCTATGCACTTTTAATAAAGACTCCTCAATACTGCAGCAGTTAAGTCCACTAATTTAAATTGGTTTAGATCAGAAGATTACTAGTAAAAAAATTCCACTCCTGTTCACAAGGTCTCAGGCATGCCTAAAAGGAAGAATGAAAGTGAAAGCTGCTGAACACCACATCTTCTCCTCTTCAGCGTGAGCTTGTGTAGCATACAACGAATAAACTAATTTGGGAATTTCTAATCATGGGAAAGGTGACACAAGCAAGTCATTTAATTTTCTAAAAATACAACATACACGAGACATCAAGAACAAACATCACCTTCATTCTTGTAAAAACAACGTAATCTAGGCAGACTATGCAGACCTTTCTTTCAACATACCTTTAGAGGTTGTCATAATAAATTGCTATTATTGTTTTATACATTTATAAATATTTAACAGACAAAATGGCAAAGAAAGGCGAGTAACAAAATACTGTTGACCGTCACTGCACTAATTCACTTTTCATAGACTTTCCTACTTTTCACAGACTTATCCTAAATCTTTGGGTACAGAAGCACTTAAAAAAAATAAACAACACTACTCATTAATACCTTTTGCTTGAATCTGAAACACCATCGCCCCAGCATAGTTTTAATACTGTAAAATACTGCACAAGCTATAAATCTCATTACATAAAAACAAATGACAGGTATTGTAGATCTAGTAGGGTTTTACGCACTAGAGGAAAGCTATCCCTGTTACAAATTCAAAGAATTCATAATACTACATTTCATTGAAGAGTAAGACAAATCAATCAAGTTTGGAATTTAAGTTAATAAGCTATTACGAATCAGTTATTAAAAAAGCAGGCACTAGAGAGGTACAACGAGACAGTAACAACATAATAGGAAAATGAAATAAAGATTATAAACATAGTTTAAGCATGACAGAACCAGGGCAACGTACAATTCACTGTTAACATATACTTTGTGCATGAAAAAAGTGGAAGAAGAAAGAGAATAAGACATGCTTTTTTTTTTTTTTTTTTTTTTTTTTTTTTAAAAGCACTTTGACTCGACACCAATGAAGGTTCTGCAACAATATTCCTTCAGGGGCAGACTATTCCATGACAGTCTAAGTAAACAATTCTATGACAGAAGCTTCTACAGAGCAAATGAGTTTATCTCCAAGCAGGCTTAAAAAAAAGTGGGGGGGCAGCACGTAAGCCAGAGCTTATGCAAAAATAGACAGACCTATTCTCTGGTGCCATCCTTACCCTTACATTGGCAGAAGTGTTTAAGTGGCCTTGTAAAGAATTAGCCTTTCCAAGCCCACCTCCACCAACATTAATTCTAATGCAGATCAGATCTCTAGTCTCCCGAACACTTGCAGTACAATAAGAGAGGGGGCAGCACCGCCTTCTTTTGTGATGGCAGCATATGAGTTTAAAGCATAGATAAAATCTCAAGAACAGTACACCGGTGTAAACAAACTACAAATATGATCCAGAATGGGAAGTCCTGTTAATCCACTGTTTGTGGATCATTTAGCTTAACTTGCCCACTCCTTTGCTTAAGGAACTAAGTTTACATTCTGAAATGTGAATAAACTTTGATGAAAACCTCAATGGAGGTGATCCTCAACAGAACTTAACCAAGCAAGATTTTTTTGTTGTTGTTTGTTGGGGGGGGGGGGTGGGGGCTGCTCTTCTAAAAGGTTTCAGAAAGCCTAAGAAGATACCCTTAAATAACCAAGGAATATTGGAGGGTAAATTCATCAGTTTGTTTTACAGCAGCACTTTTACTCCTATAAACAGTTCCCAGCCTCCTGCTGGTATTATTGAAAGTTGGCAGACACATTCAGATTCTGGGATCAACTAGGGAAAAGGGGAATGACATTCTATTCCAAAAAAAGAAGCTGTTTCCCAATCACTGATAACTTCAAAGCAAGTGGAAAAAATACTTCTAGAGGGGGCTATTTCAATCAATAAAGTACAAAACAATTTCAGTTCATATCTTCTGAAGACTGATAAACTCATTCTCCATTATAGTCTGGTAAGAGATATACCAGATATGTTATGGTGTCACATGAACTTACTGCATTTTCTTAAAATAAATACACAATTCTTCATTTAATAACTGTCACATTTAACTCAGCTTTCCATCATCTCAGAGATGGGTTTTGATTTAATCAAATTTGTCTTGCGTAAAAACTTCAATTTTGTAAATAGTTTTTTGTTTAATTAGTCTCATCTATCAACTTTCACATACATAATATATACACACACAAATACAAAAGAAACATAAGTCACTAAACCCCAAGATGAAAAGCAGAGGAAGCTAAGAGAGAGACAAGTTTAGAACCACTGATGACCACTGCTAAACTTAAGTTCAAAATATATCTAGTAGAACATTTGTGTTATTCCTCCATTAGTAGACAGATTTTTTCTGTCTGCAGTTGATTAAAAAACAAGTTAAAAGAGAATTTGTTCTGTATGTATGAAAACATAAGGTACAGTAAACCAGCATGCTACAACACAAGACTTTAATGGTAGCAACCGCCATTAAAGAACTTGGGAAAAAACAGAACCAGAAACAATAATTCTCACACCACTAACTACAGACTTTCCCTGCAATTTGAATATTTGAAGATTGTTGTTGTTGTTGAAGGGTGATATTTCAAGGCTAAAAGAAAACTGATGTCAGACCACTGCTTAAGTAGTTTACACTAGTGACTACAAGCCTGCTGGCCTGACATCACTCCCATGCAAAACTACACATACTGATACATGGCCTCAATTAAAACGGAATCAAAAAACACAGGGTACCCTGGTATGTATTCTATGCCACACAGTTAGGTGGGCAGTAAAATACACTCACTATTTCTCTTACTAGCTCTCTGAATAGATAACTCTTAAAAGTTTAGTTTCACCCAGTTCTAAAACCAATTAAACTGCATGGAGACTCTCTGCCCAGAGGACATGCAAATACCTGCTACTAACAAGGCTTTCCCTTAACACTCTCTACACTGTAAAGCCTAACAACCCTATGAATGAATTAGGACAACATAAGGATAGTACAGCACATATTCAATGAATTAAGATCTCAAGTAATAACCATACTCAGTGTCTCTGCTTGCAGTGACTGGTTCTTGGTTCTACGTCATTTTGTGGGGATAAGGGGCACAACACCAGAGTCTAGAGTAGTTTTTTAGGGTCCTGTTCCCCCTCCAGTTTCTTCTTCCTCGAGATACAATAAAAATCAAACATTTGTTGTTTTTTAAAAAAAAATTATAGCATTCCTGGGAAATGGTAACAGTATAAACAAAATTAGAAGACTAAAGCTTCAGGGTAACAGCAGGCAATCAACAAAACACCAAAAAAAAAAGAAAAAAAAAAAACCCCACACCCACTACACAAAGAGAAAATTTTGACCAATAATGATTATTGGTACAACATTATCAACTGCATCAGATTCAAGTTTTTGCATCACAACTTGAAAATGTCACAATAACATATATGCCCCAAAAGTGTGCACATATACAGCTTATTGCCTGGAGAAGAAAAAAAATCTCACACAACCACACGCACTATACAAGCTTTGGAAAAATCAGGGGAATATCAGCCCATATCATTAAAAATTA
>JAVCKT010024928.1:42163-57381 GCA_032273925.1 Rhynchotus rufescens | reverse complement strand
GCTGTTAGACTTCATGAAAAGTTAGACATTGTGCTGCAGCGCTACCCAAGCAGCCCCCGACCTTCCCGATCCGGACTGCTCCTTCCCATTTCTGCAGAATCCAGGCCCTTGTTACAGCATGGTCATGCCATAGGCACCAGGCTCTGAAACCAACATGGCCAGAAACCAGCCTTGCCACAACAAGGTAAAAGCAGTTTTGTAGCTTGCTCGGCATCCGAACAAGGACAACGGAGCGGCAGAGGGGCCTGGACAAGCAACCGGAGATGGGACATTGCGTCCGTTCCCTCCAAAAAATCCATGTCACTTAGCAGCCTGACACTGCTCCCAGTGTATTCGCTGTTCAGTATTTGAACCTGTCTTGAGAAAATCAGCACCAAAGAATTAAATATTTTCTTTTAAAAGCTTTTTTTTCCTATATGTCTTTTTTTCTATACTAACTGGCTGATCCTTCATTTACGTGACATTCTGGCTGAATTTGGATACACATGCATGAAAAACAGCAGTTATTCTTAGAAGTCTATTTACTCAAAATTTGGTGCAGAAAAATGCAGACATTTGACATTAGGTTTATTTTTCCCTAGATTCTGTTGGAAATTAATTAATACCTTGGAGCCATTTTTTTTAGTGGAGAATCTCAGAGTATTTCCTTTAAAAAAAAGAAAAAGAAGAAAAGGAAAAAGAAATGCTGCTTAGCATCAGCTGTGGGAGAGGGATAGGGTAAGAACTGAATTTTCAGCATAAATATTCTGTGAAAAATATTAGCTAAAACAAAGCATGTTGATCTACAGGAACAGTAAAGTAGAAAAATTTGACTGAAACACTGTGGGCCTTGTGGAGAATATTATGTCAAATGAGACTCTTATGTGCTCATTTTTTTATTAAAGGATTTATTTGGTCACTTAAGAAAATGGAAAGTCTAAAATAACTGGAACACAATATGGGCAGCTCTGCTGTTGCCTGTGTATTGATAGGCATTTATACAACAGGCAGTTGTAATATCCCTCTTGCACATCCTATAGCCCGAAAGTTCTCCCATAGGTGTAGTTTCTATAAGCTCTCTTGAGCTGCTTTTGTTCAAACAAGCCACATTAACAAAGAGCCGATATTTAATCTGTTTTAAGGTAACCTTTTTCATTTACAGAGAAATGAGTTAGGGAGCACACATAAATTGCTTTGTTGGGAGGATTAAGATAGTCCAGCAGAGGGACATTGTGAGGAACTAAGGGTAATAATGTCTTAAAATCCCCAAGATGGATCTAGGAGAGGTTTTCTGCTTTGTGCTTTAAAAACCCCATAGAGCAGTAACTGGCACAGATTTTGCAGATGGGCTACGGGAGCTTTATTTGTAATTACAGCGCCTCCCTTTTCTATTCTGGGACTAAATATCATCAAGGCTAACGCCATGGTGATTAATACTACTGAATTAAAATGTTTTCATCATTTAATACTGAGAAATAGCTAAGAGATATGTTCATAATCTGCTTTGTCATTATCCCAACAACAAATCACTTTTCTGTATCAGCTCCATGGTAATTAAGATTGAGACCAGTGTCAGTGCTTTCAAATAGATCTGCTGACTCAATTTTTCTGAAACGTGTTGTGTTTCATACGGTCAGTGTGAAAAATGCTACTTTAGTTCAGCATGAAGCTTTAAAAAATGTAATCTGTCCTAATAAGACAGCTCTATGAGAGCATCCAGGTCTGCTCCTGCTTGTGGTCTGGATATTCCCTGGAGAAACACTGATCCCTGAGATTTATCTCAGCTCCAACACTGTGCTCCCTCTGTGGGGAAGAGCACAAGCATAGGCAGCTGCAAGACCATGAGAAGAAGAAAAAAATGAAAGATGAAGAAAAATCCAACCTTCTAAAGACAGCTTCTTCTCAGGCTTTCAAAAGTGATGTCCTTCTGAAGTAAGAATGAAGAGTCATGGGAAGTAAGGCTGAAATTAATTACTGAAAGAAAAGGAAGAGTATCACCTTCTGGCTTAAAAAAAAAAAAAAAAAAAAAAGGCATTTCAAGATGCCAGTTTGTACCACATCACCACCACACTGCTTGGAAATTCCACAACTCAGACTAAGTTACTTTCTCACTTTATCTCCTAGTTAATAAGGGTAGTTAGTAGGGGTATTAACTACCTATTTATTCTCCCCTAAGTTACCTTCTCACTTTATCCCCTATTAACTACCTATTTACTCCTCTCTTTTTCTTAGTGCTCTAAAATACATACAGCTGATGGCTACATATGATAGCAGCTCGATGTAACCATGTGTTCAACAGTCTAATCTCCATTAATTCTGAATACATGTACAGGCTATATACATATATAGATATTATATTTATATATATACTGCCACACACCAACATTTACTTCAAATTTGCAAGTTTGCAAACAATTTGCAAGTTTTCCGTGTTAAGAAATCAGCTCTATACCACAAAGGAGAAACAGAGATAGAATATTTCCTCAGAGGAAGAAGAGCAATACAGAAGGAAAGGGAAGAATAGAACAAAGTGAGAGAGGGCTGCACATGAAACTTTGGTCAGGGAACAGTCAAGTGGCCATATGTCCTAGATGCAAAGTCACAGATGTCCCAGGAGAAGGGTCCAGATGCTACGCAGAGTGCAACGGTGACTTTGTCATTGAAGCGGGAGAGAATAAGAACAAAGGAAGATTTCTAACACTGTAAATTCTGCATATATCTGTAGCTCGAACCAAGATGAGATCCAGGCATTACCCTAAATGCTGTCCTTGCTGTTGTTTGCTAACTGTGGTTCTGACTTTAATTCCCTTGACTTTTCTGTCAAGACATCTGTGTGACAACACAGCCCAGTCTGCACAGGTGCCACTCGCTGTCTTCTCTCGCTGCCCCTTCTCAGTGTGCTGTGCACCAGACATGGATGTCAGCATTCAACACGTTTCCTGCCTTTCTGGAAGAAATGCTTGAAAAGGAGAAATCTGGAGCAAAACTGGGGCCTAACAGGAGTTCTGGCATTACAGAAGCTTGCTTGGGGTGACACAGTTTCCATTTCCAGGATGATCGGTACGCATGGACTCTGCTCCTGCACAGTTCCCTCGGCACCACTGTCTGCCCTCCTCACAGCTTTAAAGAGGAGTAATGGAGTGGAGTGAAGACACTGCGGCCAAACTCCGTTGTACTCCCCGTGCTGAGCTGCTGATAAGCTGCACAGGAGCTGCCCAAGGGGAGATATATGATAAAATGTCCAGTGCTGAGCCAGCAAGGGTGGCAAATCACTCCTTTCGGATGAACTTTGCTTGAACTTTGCTCATTATCAGCTCATTATAATGCCAAAACTCACCTCCACCCTGAAAGTTACCCACCTCTGAGGTACAACCACTCCTCACCAAGCATGCGCTCTAGATTTGCCATTGACCGTACCTTTAAATGAAAGCGAGAGACTTCTTCACCATCAATAACAATATTAAGTATGACTGTGGTCACTCAAACTCCACCTGAATGTAAAGAAAAGGCATAAAAGGTGAACTAAGGAGGAAAGAAGTAAGAAGGGAAGATTCCATCACAATTTTTGGATCAGATGATGGCCTGATTCCCCTTTCCTCCCCTCAGGTCGGGATGCCGCCTGAGGGGACTCCCTGAGGTTGAGAGGCCTCTCCCATCTTCTTGGATGAGTGATGGCCGCACATTTGCACATCACAGCTAGCTAATTTCCCATATTGTAGTAGAGAATTTCTAGCACTGATACCTGAAGCCTGCTTTGTGAATGTTGCATTGAATAAATCCTGTTATTCGTGAACTCAACTACTTATTTGGAAGGTGACTGGACCTACAGGCGACCGACTGTAGGACATGAATCTGATCCTGCCAGTGTCGGGCCTACAGCTACCACAGTCTTTGACATCTCCTTCCCATCACGGCTTTCAAACTGCAGCAGCCTCTCACCAGCTTCCATGCTGATTTTCAGCTAGATCTGCTGGTATTGCCAGCAGCTCCATAAACCCAGGCTGCACTGGACTTTTAACCAGGCCTTTTAATTTTGAAGGGGAGATAAAAATTTCTTTGTCCATTATCACAGTGTTATTGTACCTTCAGTATCAGAACTCCCTCCCACCTCGGGGGGTTCCATATTCCTAATGTTCCTGACTAGGTCTTCCCTCATAGAAATATGGTTGTTTTGCTCATGTACTATGGATATTTTTCCTATGTTTTCCAGACCTCTCTTAGCTGGAATTACTGTGGAAGTCCAGAAGTTCTTAAGAAATGGTTGAAAAAGTAAAAGGGAGTAGTCAATGCATTAAATAAATAGCCTTCCATGTACATAGATGAAATGCCCTGATTAATCATTTTGAACAACAGTCATGTTGCTTGGAGTCTGCTGTTTTGAAATAATAGATGCACCAAGTAGCTGGAGGAAAGGGAAGAGAAAAAGAAAAAAGGAAGGGAAAGGAAAAGGGAAAAGGGAAGAGAAAGGGGACGGAAAGGGAAGGGAAAAGAAGAGAAAGGAAGGCAAGGGAAGGAGAGGAGAGGGAAGGAGAGGAGAAAGGAGAAGGGAAGGGAAAAGGAAAGAAGGGAAAGGAATTGCCTGGGAGGGGAAAATGGTTTCTGTATAATGAATTGTTGGGAACAGAGCACTTTTCTGTCAACTTGGACATTTTAAATAGTTCCAGCACAGGAGGACAAAAAGTTTCAGCATTTCTTTGATGCAGAGATTCTTTTAGGAAATCCCTGGAAAGGAGCTTATCTCAATGGAAGCTTTAGGATCAAAGAGTTAAGATTTGGGAGAGGTATTTATGATCAATATTAACAAATTTAAGGCTATCTGAAAGCTTTACCTAGAACCCACTGTGACCTAGATCCCTTACACTGCCACAGGAGAGGGAAGGCAAGAGATACCTACTTGAGCTGACAGCCATCTGAAGATAAATGCCAGTGAGTCATCACTTCAAATGGTGCAGCTCAGAAAGCACAACACTGTGCTGAGCTCACACTGAGGATACTTTTTTTTCCCTAAATTAAACTCTAATCATTTCTAATACGTGTTCTGAATACACATAACTGGACCAAGTGATGCTGCCACTTTGGCAGGGCTTAGGAGAAAAACTTTATCCGGGAGCCCATGAGGAGACCTCCCGATCCTTCACGCACGCTCTCCCAACGCATTTGGCTGGGCTTCCTGAACTCCATCACAGGTTAAGGAACATGTTATCGACCAGCAGATTTTTCTTGCAATGTACGTTGCTAAATAACTGCTTAAAATGGTGCAGTGATGACATGAATGAGTCAGGCCATTAAAATATGCTTTAAAAAATGTCTTCAATAACATGTGCACAGGAATGTGTATAGTTACTTGCAAGTTTTTGCTGTATCAAATAAAGGTAGAATAAACTTCAATGCCTTTCTTCTGTTTCTTCCTTAATTTTATTTAGCTATTTATTAATTTATTTTCCTGAATAACGGGACAGAGGATATTTTGTTTAGGCCATAACCTACCACTGGAAAATTAACATCATCTTCTTTCTTTTCAAATACATTTGGGGTCCCACTGAAAACAAACTAAATTGGTAGCTGGAAGTTTCCCCAGTCCTGACCTGGGGAAGGAGCGAAAGAGTTTGTAAGACTTCGGAGACTTTGGAAAGACAAAAGTCAACAGGGATGCTGGATCCATCACATACATGGAAGTCAGAAACCCTGCTAATGCTACATATATATACATATATGCCCTACTATATATTACATATAGTACTATAATGTATTTTATGCAACTACAGACACCTTGGAGGACTGTCTGTCCATTTTATGATATGGGAAATTGAGAGAGAATCCAAAGGTTTGTCCATTTTATGCACTGAGTGAATGTGGGCATCAGATCCACTCTGCTCTGTCCCTTACGGTCAGCCGCTCAACACCCGAAATTACCGGGAAAAGGCTGCGTGGGCACCAGCACAAAGCAAGCTGGAATGCAGAATCAAGGAATGCTGAAAAGCAGTACTATGTTAGGCCTCCAAATTCAGTTTTACTTCAAAAGCTTATCAGATATTACAAAAAAAAAAAAAAAAAACCCTCCCATTTGTGATCTGTTTATGTGCAGCTGCAGTTGTGATCTACTAGAGCAGGGATCTTTTAGGTCCCCAGCATAGGTTAAAGGGAATTAGAAAAGAAAGTGTGGAGAACATGACAGATATGAATGTACTAACTTTCTCTCTGTAAAAAGCAAAGACTTTTCCAGCCAAATTTTATATAGAAATGTGATCACCAGTTATATACCTTACAAAATTTGCAATCTTCCACAAACGCTTTTATTTACCACAACAGAAATTGCCACATGATTAAATTTAGCCCTTGAAACTAGCATTATATCTGTATCAGAATGTCATATTTCTTAAGATTCAGTGACAGTTTCCGTAAGAGTCCTAGTAATTTAGGACTCTTTTACATGGACTTTAAATCACATTACTCTTTCAGCTATAGAGACATAAATTTTGGGTTACTAATGGATAACTTACACCATTGATGCCCAGGCCAGGTTTCATTTCTGGCGCTATTTCTCAGCTTTATCAAGTTAGTGCTTTCCATTAAAGCTAAATTCATTTTTAAATTAAGCAGCAAATAAACAAAAATAATCTCTCTCCCTGAAAGCAGGGGCTTCCCAAAGAGATTCTCCAAAAGTGAGTGGAAAAGAAAGAGCAGCCAAAGGCAAAAAAAAAAAAAAAATAAGAGAGAGGAGGAAAACACTGATTAATGAGATTTGTTTGTTCTGGGGTGTGATCAAACAGGCCAGCACCACAGTCAATGATAAAAGGAGGCAAAGTGCTTTGCAGACTGTTATATTCATCTGCTTAAAATTCACATGGTCTGAGTGCTAGAATAATTTGCTCCACGCCATCTGGCAGATATAAGAAGTATGAGTATGTAGTTGGGGGGAGGGTTTGAAGAAATTTTCTATGGTTCTGCAGTGTGCAGAAATACTGCATTGGAGTCTGCAACTTAAATCACCTAAAACAGTATAATTTAAGCTGCGAGTTTACAAGTCAGCTGTAAACAATCCAACAAATGCTAATTTTTGGAATGTGGAAAAATAAACGTACTGTTATAAGCCCACTAATATAAACTTACTATGACTATAACCCTGCTCTTCGTACTTTATATTTGGAATCATAGCATAATACAAGGCATAAAATGCAATATAGCTAGTGAGGGCAAGTGCACAGCATGAATTATGTGCTGTCCTCCATGCCCAGCCCATGGAGGATGGCTGGCTGTGGCAGTTCTCTGTGGTAGGGTTGTTAAGCCTCGCTTCTTAGCTTAAGATTTAAAAACTTCACTAGGAACAGTGTAAAGCCCCAGCACTGGTTGAAAAGGGAGATCCTACAGAAACCAATACTTAGAGTTAAGCTGCTGTGGGATGGAGATGCTCACAATGAACTTTCTCTGTCTTTAGGAAATGTGAAAGCCACTTTTCTAAATGGTCCCGCTTCAGTGGATGTAGTAGTTCCTTGTACTTCCACAGTTTGCTGTGCAAGTTAGGCAGCTTTCTCCCGTTTGGGTTCTTACTCAATCCGTGCCATCAGACACACAAAAAACAGACAGAGATTTGACAGAGATATAAGAAAGTCACCCTGGATGCAGCCATGCACATCACAGTGGCTGCACAAGTCTAGTGTCAGCCGTGAATTCCAGGTGAAGTTTAAGGAAAAAATCTCATTTGGATTCCTTGGACTTATTCCTTGACTAATACAGATATTTCTTTTTAATACTGAAGAAACCATATTATTCCTACATTTTTAATTATAGTGATTTTGACTGCCTATTAAAAAGTTATTCTTACGGAGTAATTATCGCTTATCAGAGACCAGTTTCCAATTTTTGTCTTACCTTCTGCCATGAAAGAATTCTTAGAGAGCACTAAAGCTCATATTGCAGATATTTTGCATATTTTGCTCTCGGATTGGTACCTACGAGCCTGCAGCTAAAGAGGCAGGGAGCAGTAGCCGTGTTCTCTGGAGGGAACGGACTGTGCCGGGGCCTGACAGGCTCTGTGACAGGTTCAGGTGTCACTGTCCTGCTCACACCGCGTGGCCGCTCTGCTGCTCCTGGGTGGGAGGCCTCCGCGTGTCCTTGGTCATCACTGCAAGGTACCTCCAGCCGCGGCAAGGGCACGGACACACATCCCGTCCTGCTCCTCCTAGCAAAGGAACTAGCTCGAAACTCCGGCCACAGAACAGCGAGGAGGGGGTTCAATTGCTAAATGAATAAAACTAAATTACTGGATTCCATAAGAGACAGTTTTAAGAATTCCCTCTGCCGTACGTACAACACTTCTGATCAATAAAAGATATAAATGGAGTCCCTTTACCAACACAAGCTCTTTGGCGGGGGTGTGTATGTGGGAGTTGTTGCTGTCACGCTGCAGTGCCTGACACGCAGCTAATCCTCGTGCACATCTCGGTCCCCAGCCTGCTGCTCCGTGACCACACATCCCAGATGACCAGAGCAGTTCTGCTTCTCCAGGCCGCTGCAAGGGATATTTAATTACAGGAATATTGCCACCCGAGTGCTATCACAGTGTTGCAAGGCAATCATAAAGGCTGAGAAAGCATTCTCCTTCTAAGCTTCTCTTATAAGTGGCTTATAATGTTTCCAGAATGTGACCTTTACAGCTGGAATTTATGGTGCTTGTTTTCTACCCAAAACTAATTTAATTAGGAAGTTCAAAGAAAACCTGTTTACAAAGTGTTAAGTCATCTAGGTGATAAAGAAGTACTTTTCAATTACTAAAATCATTCCTTAGATGCTGCAGAAAATTTTACAAAAATAGAAGGTTGTTTTTTTTAACGTTAGGCATGCCACAGCTGAGGGATGATCTCATTGCACACAACCCCTTTACAGGGCTCTCTCCCTGCGACTTGCAGCGCGTTTTCTCTCTCAGAAACAGCCCCTCACAGCAGTTTCCACATACTGCCTCTTACCGTCTCAGCTGTATCTTTACTCTTGCCATGGCTATGACAACAGCGCAGAGTGGCCATCTAGCACTGTCAAGGAAAACTAATGTTTGTCTAGAACAAAGGTAGCTCAAAGAAAGCATGAGTTTATGTCAATAAAATGCACCACCTCACCCCGCTGGTGAGACCAGTTCCTAGTAGGCTCTTCCACAGAGCTCCTCTCAGTCACAGCCTGCTGCTTTCTTTAGGCCAGGCTGAGGAAAGTTTAGGAGTTTCTTCTTTCCTTCTAGGAATCTTTCCACTTCTTAACTGTTCATAGCTTGCCTGACCTCCAGCACGTCTGATGAAAACCATTGCTACACATTAGCCCAATGCATGGATGAATGTCAGTGTCTGCAATTTCGGCCTCTTTGCTCTTGTGAAGGAGCCAGAGTCAGGTCCTCCTGGAGAGAGAGACCACGTTTTCTCTGTCTAAGTTAGATCAAGATATTCACACAGGAAACGAATACCTCAAATAAGTGACTTCCCACATTGATCAGGTAAAATATACAGACCACCAAGGGGTTAAGTCTCAAGTATTCCTACAGTACTGACACAGACTTCCACCTTCAGCTTGGGGGAGCCAAAAAGGGAGAAAGAAAGGCAAGGAGCGGGAAGCAGGAAGGGAGGAGGAGGCGAGTTCTGCGGTGTCACCGTGTGCAGCAGTGAGTGCCACAAACCAGCTGGACACCTGGCGAGAAGGACCAAGCGGCAGGCAGGAGGGCTGCACACGGTGACTGCTCATGGTCTGGCCATGAAGGGCAGTCACACGAGCCTAAACATCCCATCCAGTGAGGGACACAAAGACAAAGGTGACAGGCAGATTCGTAGGCTCCTGCCTGGCTGCCTTGGGGAGCGGGATGGCTTGGAATGGATGTCCCGGAGACAAGGAGTCTGCACTGCACAAGGATGACAAGGATGCTGCACTGTGGAGTCAGGATGAGTCCTAGTCTCTTAACAGATCTCAGTCTGCAATAGTTTCTAGGGTTAACTTACATCATTTTACTAAAGAAAACTTAAAGCCTAAAGAGCCAAGTAACATTTTTTTCCTAAAACAAGGTTCCCCAGTCATACTACTGAACATCTTGGGACTGGTGTACAACCGTCATAGAAGGAACACTCTTCTGTGGGAACAGATACCATTGCATAGCTAAATCTATTATAATAGCAAATAAGGAATTGCACTCTGTCCTTGTGTCAAAGAAAATGCCAATTAACATATAGGTCATCCAAAATTACAATATTTCTGGAGATATTCACCTCATGGAAGAATATGATGAATTTGGAAAAATGAAGAAATAACTAAGTAGGAGTAGATAAAAAAAAAAAAGTAGGAAGAATAATAAGGGAGAAGAGCTTATCAAGGAAAACAAGAGAGGAGAAAAGGACAAACAGAGACAAAAGAGACATTAGAGAAGAGAAAGTGGATCAGAGAAAGAAGATGTAGAACCTCCAGCTGCTGCACTTACAGCAGCTCCGTGTCTGTCATATTACACAAACAGGCTACTTTGCATGCATGAGAGTAATTACAAACACCAGTTTAAAAAGAAAATGGTATCAATTAGAAGTATTAGATTAATAGCTCTTTTGAATGAAATGCTGCTTAGCTACAAGAAAAGCTTCCCACATACAGAACTGTATGGACCCCCCCTAGTGCAGAAGGATGCATCCCGTGGGGTGGCTAGTTCAGCCTCCGAGGCTCACACAATGTTCAGGCTCTTTGATGAGCCTGACAGTTAGTCCAGAGTACAATAATACCACGATTCCAGAGCAGAAACATTTCAAATGCAGGGCTCTACGAGGGGGTCTAATGGCTTAAAGAAGGAACGACTCTTCCACGGTACTTCCAAGTACAAAAGCATTCATTGTAGCTCATGTGAGTCCTTTTCTAATTTCAATTTAATCTTCTTCCAATGTGTTCAGTTTTAACTATCTCTATGTCAGTCCCAGGAAAAAAAAAAAAAAGAAAAAGGGATGAAAAACACAGCTCTGTTTTCCTTTATAAGGAAGGCAGTCTAGCAACTGACTGCTTCTACAGAGGCTTCCAAGCTTGAACAGCTGGAAATTAGTTCTTGGAATAGGTGACCCTTATAAGTATTCTCCTGTCTATCATCTGCATACTTTCTAAAGGTGTTTCAATGCAAGGTTGGATGTGGCTGCATTGGGGATGGGGCTGCACAGTTTTCAGTGTCCAAAATGTCCCATCTACCTCTAGATGGGACCCCCAGACCAGATAATCTATCTTCATTTTTGAATGCTCATAGGTAATCTAGGAGTAAAGGGCCCAGGGAGGACCAGAAGAAGGGCGTGGGTTTGGCACAACAAGTGATAACATGCAAGAAAAGGAGATGCAGGTGGCAGCACTCAGTATTTCTCTATTCAGGATTTTCATGTTGTTCAGTTGTACTAAAAGATAAGGTATCCCTGGAAACCCAATCCTTAGAATTTCCACTTTGAAAGCCCACCCGGATTCCAGATATTCAAAGAGCAAGCACACATACATGGCTGAGTACCTGCTCACGTTGATCTTGCTTGGTGCCTGGACTCTAATTATGGGGAGATGAAGAAAATGAACAGTTAAGGGCGAAACATACCATATGTCCTTCTGATAACTAAGCACAGTAAGGTACCACATAAACAACTGCCTTAACCCCCCCTGTGGAGTTCATATATTGGAAACTATCACATGCTTCACCCTTGATTTTGTAGCTCCTGGCACTTGCTGTTTCTTTCCCACAATTTTAGCATTACTACCACAGAGATTTAATAGAAGACTATTTATCATATATTTAGCAAAGATCCAACAATTCAATAATTTTGTATTTATATAACACAGTTGCCAACTTGTGGCAGGACTCAAGGTCTATCTTTGGAATAATTTTTTTAAACAGATTTTTATACTGTTTAAAATACAAAAGCTGTATTCATCCATCCATTTAACATACCTATCCCAAGTAAGTATTGTTACTCAATTTCATGTCATACTAGGAGATTTGAAAGTGTTTGAAACTATACAATGTATTATCCTGTATTAACCAAAATCATTGAAATAATGCTTTCTCATTCATCATCATCATTATTAACAAATTTACTATCTTTAGCTAGTTACAGGCTTATAACATTGCTGGGATTTCTGTCGTTCCTAATATGTTTTAAAAACACGTCACTTGTTCTTGGAAAAGATAGTCAGGATTTTTGTACTTGTCTTTTGCTTCTCTTACTGATTTTCAGGGCATGTGACATTCATGTCTATGTATATAACCATCTGTTTCATCACTTTGCATTTGCTATGATCCCAAATGTACTTTATTATGTATACAATTAATATGTATAATTTATAATTGCTAATTTTATTTTATCACTGAATCGCTGAGTCGGATGACTTTTAGCCACAGATTTCCGTTCTTGGTTGTGAAGCTTCTTATTATTTTTTGTCCCTAACTGAACTATGCCCCTGCAGTTAGAAAGCCATGGTAAATGTTTACATAAAACCATATTCACATTAAAAAAATACAAATATTTTATTCAAGACTACAAGACTGTAAAATACTTCTCTGTTTTGTACAATATATCCACATCTTGGTGCATCAGAATGCTACAGCTAGGAAAATAAATTCATGGATGGAAGTATCTAATTGCATATTAAGTACAGTTTGTTTTATTCTAAGTGTAAAATATGGAACCAAGTATTAAGAATCATTAGTGGTATATGATAATTAAAGTCTATACATAAATGAGGATTTCTTATCTGCAAGTTTGCTGTAGAGAGCTTGCTGGATTTCTAAAACAAATCACTGGGGACTGGACAAATGATATTTACACTCTTTTAATTATCCAATGAGATTAGTGTTTGTGGTCTATGTAAGTGGGTCACAAGCTTAGCAATGAAAATTAATTGTGCTACAGAACAGCAATGACTCATATGTTTTCTAGTCATAATTCTAATAGTGTTTTAAAGATAAGCCTCCTTAAATAATTTTTTTTTTTAAGAAGATCTATTAACAACATTAAAAGGGCGCTTAGAAAAAAAGAGCAGAACACCACTCTTGGTGGAAGCGGTTTCTCTCTGCATTTATCCAGTTTTACTTTGCCGTGCAATTGCTTCCATTTTCAGAGGTGGGCAGAGGCAGCCTCCCTGCCGGGCACTGTCTGGCACGAAGGTACCTGCTCAGATGCGGTTTTTTCTTTCCTAGGAAAATTAGCAAACAGGGAGGGGAAGCATCTCCCCGGCGAGGCACTGGGAGCCCTGCTTTTACATTCAGCTGCGATGGTGAGTTCAGTAGACATGAGCATATCCAGTGAGGCCACATTTGTGTGCACACACGGGCAATCCCACTCCACAGCGCCCCAGCTTCGCTGCTGTGCAGGGTTCTCGCTCTCCGACCCCGCTGGCACAACACGATCCTCTGCCTGTGTCAGCAAGGGCTTCCACCACATGCTGGGGCTTCTGCCTCTTTTCCTTTTCTCCCCATACAGAGGAGGCTCGGAGTCAAATGCCTTTAAGGAATTACCAGCCTCCTCGCGTTCTTTTTCTTTCATTACACCCATTCGTTTTAGATATTACATTAGTTCCATTTCCACAGTCATAGTTACACTAGTATATCAGCATTTCCCACTTCAGCTGTTTTCAGTGGAATAAAAATTAGTCATAAATATTGTTTCATGATCAAATTCAGCATAACTTGCTTTACAGGTCAAGCAAACACATTTTTCTTTCACAGATTAAACACAAAATCTGTTTGATCATATTCAAGTCATCCCACTAGTTGAAAAAAAAAAATTAGGTTTATTAATTTGGAGACACTGTGCCAAGTTCTAATTTTATTCATATCACTGTTAATCCAGAACAACCTAGTCATATTTAGTGGTTTACCCTAAATTCATACCTTTATAAAACAGTCAAAAATTGGCCCCTTTTTAACTCAAAAAGAAAGAAAGAAAAAGAAAAGGAAATAATGAAAAACAGACAGACAAAACCAAAAGCCACAGATTGATTAGAAGAAAATTATGTTTGTTCATTTAGTGGTCAAAATCATTATTAGACTTTGTTGTTACAATACTATCCCAAGGAAGGAAGGTAATTGTAAATATAATTCCCACTGATATATCTGTAATTCCAGTTCAGTCACAGATTCAGTTTATTTGTATTTGAATTACTGAATAGCAAGGGAAAATGGGTGTCTCAAAGAGTAAGGCTGACTCTTCTGAGTAAATGGCTTTTACATAATGATAATAGTGATTTACATACACGGAGTGTTTCTGTACTATGCCCCAACAGCAAGATCACAAGAAAGCCTTGCAGATAACTACAAATGTCCTGAACCCTGATAAGTTTTAACTGGTGCAAAAGGCATATTGCAAGATGAAGATGGTGAGGCCTTCTCAGCCAAGCCTGTTGCTCAAGAGCACGATGCTGCAATAGCTTGAGGGGCTTAGGAACCCTGTAAGCCAAGACTTCTGAATCAGGTGGATCAAACGCCCCTAGGCCCATCACTCACAGCAGCTGCTCAGCAGCTTTTTAGTTTTGCAAACACTGAAGAGCTGCTCCCAGTCCGTTGCACATTACTCAGAGGATTTGAGGATTCCACAGATTTATAAATCCTTTAATTAAAATTCCTCCAAACACATTTCAAGACAGGCCATGGAGGTCTCAATGGAGGTGGGTAGGTTAACTTTTCCTCCCATTTCCTAGTGAAAATCCCAACAGCTTTTCCAGGTGACAGTAGCCACCTCTGCTACTGAGCTGCATTTGTTGGCACCTTTTTGAATTTCCGCATAGTCATATATCTCTCTGACATGAATATACCTGCTGCCTTCTGTTTGATGGCTGTGCCACTGACAGATTCCTCCTCCAAAATCCAGCAAGGAAACCCTTCCAACCCAAATGAAGATCAATAGCACTGCACCAAAAGTTTTGATAAATACTTTTGATCATCCGATAATGACCAATTGCTTCAGGAGAGCACAGTAATTTTGATGACAGTCATTTATCAAACAAGGGAGAAGAGAAGCTTGGACCTTTATAGCAAAGTCAGCCTTCCCACTTTAGCAAGTATATTTTATTTAACGCAGTATAGGTCAGCAAAGAGAACCTCTCCTATCCTGCTAAACATCATAGGTAAGACTCTGAGAAGACTAAGAGTGAGCAGCATGAACATTACATAAGTTATGCTCTTTGTCTACACGTTTTCACAGAATCACAGAATATTCAAGGTTGGAAGGGACCTCTAGAGATCATCTAGTCCAACCTTCCTGCCCAAGCAG
>JAVCKT010024928.1:26386-37586 GCA_032273925.1 Rhynchotus rufescens | reverse complement strand
GTAGTTGGAAATTGTGATGCAGAAGTATTTTATTTTATTTTATTTTATTTTATTTTATTTTATTTTATTTTACTTTATTTTAAACTCAGCAAAGAATTTCTGTAGATCAGGAAGGAAAAAAACCCACACCCTTTCTGTACCTCAGTTTCCCTTTCAGAGAAAAGTAAATTATAAAACTCAGCTCTATTTCAAATGTAAATTACAAAGCTTTACTAATTTATGCAGTGTCATTTGTCAAGAACAACTGAGTGCTGGTGTTGTATAGTCTGCACTGTTACTACACATTAACTTATACTTTGCTATTAATGGTAGTGCCTATCCAGGCAGCACCTTGTGTCTGAGAACAGCTCTGTTACACTAGCACAAACATGTAATAAAAAAGAGAGCCTGTGGCTTTGCTTGCACTGCTGAGGAGTGGAGAGCAGAGCAGTGCTCCTTGGTCCTCTCATCCCAGCTGGATGAGCAACTTTCCCATGAAGTTCCTCTTTTGCTCCCCTCCTGCTCTCCCATCCTTACCGCAGTTCTGGTTATATTTTACTATCATTACAGCAATTCAAAGGGCCAGTTCTGAAGCTTCCCATGAGCTGGTTATTATTGGAAGGCACCGTCTTGTCCATTAACCAAAGGAACAGGCAAGATCACAGCCAAGAAGTCAATGTGAAGGATGCAAACATTTGTTTTGACTAAGGCTCTAAATGGGTGCAGCTTGAGGCAGCCAAGGCAAGAGTAAATTCCTTTTTTTTTTTTCTGATACGGAAAAGTTTAGGGAAGAAGAGTGATACACAGGAGAGAGCTATGATAAATTATCTTTAAGTTTGCGCTCTCTCTCTGCATGCTGCATAGCCCTCAGGAGCATAAGTTAATGTTCCAGTAAGATGAAAAAGAGATAGAGTTTTGGGAGCTGGTGCCACCTATATCCACAGTGAATATCAATGTCATTTATTTCACCTGACATGCTTATACAAATATGTTAAACTTCAAGAAAATTAGCTTTTCATCTTGCTCTGGAAAGCTGAATTAGAGTTTTGGAAAGAAACCAGAGGGCAATTCTTTATTTGTTAGAAAGCAGCCACCAAAATAAAGTGCTTCTGCGAAGAGATTCACTGATCAAAGAGGTTTCGACCGGGCTTTTGAGGGCTTTGTGCTTGGCGTGGGTGCTGTGTGGGTGCCTGGGCGCTTTGCCTTCCTCTTGGCCTGTTTCCATGCCCCGGAGCTGGGATCGGCGCCTGCGGAGCCTTGAGGCACAAGGGAGGGCCCCAAGCACCTACATCCCCGCACTCAACCCCCTGGCTCAGGCTGTTAACTGAAAGGGAAGCAGGATCCGGCCCCTAAAGCACTGGACACTGGTGGCTGGTTTATCCAGTCTGGTTTATCTCTGTCCAGAGCCAGCAAGCAGCAAGTGCTCCGCGTCTGTGGCAGGCCCAGCCTGGGTGACTTACAAATGAAGCCCCGGCAGCTCCCGGAGCTCCCGGAGCCCCTCGAGCCGCTCTTGTCACATTTAAGCACTTTCGTGCTCAGAGGCAGCTGAGATGCGAGACTACACAATCGTTTTACAGCCACCTCTCACATAGCTGCCAGAGCTTTCTTCCATTAAGTTAATCCCCCACTCCCGCTCGCAAACCCGCGCTATGGAAGTGAATTCCGCAATTAGTCGCCTAAATCCTGCACTCCCACGTGGCGCGCTCGGAGCCGCGGCAGATGGCCCGCGGAGGGACGGCCCCGTGCGGAAGAGGCCGCTCGTGCCCGCCCTCGGTGCACAGGCCTCAGCGAAAGGCCCTGGCGAGAGGCAGCTCGGCAGGGCCCACCTCCAAAAAACCCAAGCAGGCTCCCTCGGGCGCGCCGATCGGACACGTGCCTTCAGACACGAAGCAGTTAACGCGAAGCGTTCGTAATTAGACTTCCTATTAGCTCGCAATTAAGGTGAGCGGGGGAGGCGAACGCTCGCACCTCTCCCGCGCTGATATCCCAGCCTTGCTGGCTGGCAGGCTCCACGAGACAGCAATGCATACTTGTCAGAGCGACCAGCTGTCCCTGCTTAGGTGAAACAGTCCCTTTTTTGTCATCCTGTCCCATTAAAACAATTCATCAACTCCGACGCATTTTAGTAGGGGCTAATGGTGCGACCCTGTTTTCCCTTCAAATGTCCCTCTTAATTAGTTCTATATATTGTTGTCTGTGTTGTATGGTAAAATATTTGGCAACTTTTCATTTTCTCTTAATTCTTGCAAATTAAGATCAAATTAGCTGAATCCCCCTCACACACACAACAAAGGCTCGCACATAAAAGCCTCCTGGAGGTGCTAGGTCAGAAAGCTACTTTATTCGCATAACAACTGTGCCACTGGATTATTTTGTCTCTCCAAATACGTGACATTTAATTGCTTTGGGGGCAGATGTCTCTGCCCCACTCTGCTGGATGGAGTCCAAACGAGTCTGCCATATACCACAGACCTATGTTTGTTTTTATGGAGAGCAGGCACAGAGAAAAACATGAAGGTGAGGTACCAAAAACGCTCTTAATATATCTTTTTCAGTTGAGTTGAACACCTTTTGCTGGAAATATTTTGAACTAGAGACTAATGCTAGGTGGGTAGTTTGTGGAAGGGTTTGCTCTGACAGCAAACCAGACCCTAGGAAAGATTAGACAGTTTTCACATCACTGAACATCTTTTTATAAGTTACTGAGCTAATATCTTTCAATAAGTTGCTGAGCTAGATTTGACAGACATTATTTTCTGGATCATCCTTACCAACACACAGAAACCTCCACTGTTGCTTTGAAGGCTGTTTCTGTTACTTGTAAGGCTTGTGCAAAGTGGCTATCACAAAGCACAGGATGAATCTGGCCCTATATATTAAAATAGCATCTTAAACTACTGCTGTGAAAAAGCGCATATGTAAAAAAAAAAACACTTTTGATATTTAAATATCTTCTTAATAATAAATATCTTATTTGTAGCCCTTTACATTTAGAGAAGTAATAAAGTAGCTTTTTTGTTTATAGAAAGATTTGGAACATTTTTTAACCTCCTGAGAATTTCACCTCCCAGGGTGGAGCCATGTATTGGCTGATAAGGATGTGGAAAACTACACAGCTTTGGGCTTTCCTTTCTACCATGACCCAGAATATGTACGAAACACAAGGCAGTGTTTTCATTGGGTACTTAAATCTCCCTTACACACCTCAAAAATCTCCAGACAATAAATATCTAATATGCTACAGCTGACAAAGTTAATTTTCAGCTTGACTCACATGTTTCCTGCGAATACGAAAGCCACAGGCTGCGTTCACACTCTGTCGCTGATGTTGTTCCTGCTGATGGTGCAGAAGATCCCCTGTTAGCGTCGGAGCGGCGCAGACGCCCTCACCTCGCCTGGTGCGCAGGGCCGAGCGGAGCCTCCTCGCTCCGCAGGCAGAGCCTATGGTTGCCATCAACAGCATCAACCTTGGCCGCCCTGCGAGGCGCCTCGCATCTTCCTCTGGGACTGAGATGCGCTTCATGCCCAAGGAAAGCTGAGACGTCTCTGCAGATGTAGAGGGTGAGGGGTGAGGTGAGACTGATAGAAGTGGTCCAAACCATGAAGGTCTTAGTACTTCCAAAAAAAAAAAAAAAAAAACTTCAAAGTACCTACATCTTTATGAAAGTGCCATTAAATAAATTTAAAATGTGGTCTTTACTTAGTTTTGAAAAATCACTGCCAGCGTGTGCTTTTGGTCATTATTACTCAGGAAGTCTTCCTAAGCCTAATGTGGAGACAGTCAATTAAATCAATATGAAGATGTGTCAAAGACAGGTATTTACATCATCTCCCCATATGCCCTCTCCTCTCCTTGCTTGGAAAGTGTCTTTCTCAAATACTAGCACCTGGAAGATGTAACCTGTGGAACATATCCACCAGGATGGGGGTTTCAAGATGCACATTAAGGGAAGCAGAACTGATTTCCTCAGCCCAGCCAGTGTTGACCACTGTTGGACAAGAGTCAAAACCTTCTGTGACATTCCTGCTGGTCGCTGTTGTAAACGGGGAGCAAACACTAAGGGGCTCAAGAGCCGTAAGGACTGAATGGGCACCAAGGTTTCCCTCAAACCTTCTTTTCTTGTAAGGCACCACTTTCCACCCTCTAGTGGAAAGCACAGCTCACCGCAGGGTTTCCAGCTGATTTCCTCACATCCCATATGTTCCTTGGCAAGAGGGAAGAACTGGCTCATTATTCAGAAAATTGAAGGATGCCCAGATTCATCAGTCAGCCCGTCGTGAAAGGCTTCCCTGTTAGCTCGGTTATTCAGGGGCTCAGCTCTAGCACGGCTCCAACTTCGTTTCAAAGAACTTCTCTTTTGTTCCTTTAAATTTAAATAAGTGAATTCAGTTACCTTGGTAAGAACAAGGTAACAGGTATACACCTATAGGAGGACTCCAAAGTCTACCCTTCACACGATACCTCTTAAATCACAGTATTACAAGAGTCTCTCATGCTAAGAAACTTGTGTGCAATAGTCTGCAGCTAGGACACAGGGGCTATGAAAAAGAGCCTGTTTTTCTCTGGGTAGGTGAAAGATCACTGAGATTCATACCAAAAGGAAGGTATGGCAGAAATTCCTTGAGGGATACCAAACCATTAGGATTATACAAGAGAAAGTGACACTTGAGATGGATTTCCAAAAATAAATCACTTATCTAGAGACTATGGTAAGAAATTTTGCCTAACATCATTTCCATTTGTGTCCAAACTGTTATGAGAAATTACACACGTCAGTCTGCATTTCTAGATAAATAAGCACGAACTCATGTAAAAATTTGCTGTATTGTTTGGAGTTATTATCCTGTACTATAACACACATTAATGATGACAACTAAGAAGTATTTTTATACGATTTACTTTGTTAAGATCTCAGATTGTTTTCACATCAGACACTGGCACCGGGGACCCTGGTTCTGTCCCTACAAAAGCAAGGGAGCTTTCTCCCATGTTCTCCTGGCCAAGCAAACTGGCAGATATTTTGCATTTTACTTAATAATAATCAAACCACACACAGCTTTGGCTATTCTTATCTGTTTTATGAAGCTGATAATATTGCCAGGGGCTGGAACTTTTCTATGTTTTTTTGCAAAACATCCCGGAGTCTTTAACTTCCACCTGGAGAGCCACCAGAGACAAACAAAAAGGACCTTGGGTTTAATGTCTCATCTAAAGGATATTATAATGTGTTGGCCTCATTATTCACAGCAGAAAGGGCCTTTGTCATGGTCAGATGGCTTTAATGTGTTTCGTATGCTACATAAATTCAAACTTGATGGCTCATTTATTTGTTGGATTGCAGCGTTATTCAACCTAAATGAAGCCTTGGTATTTACTAATAATTTGAGCTCTGGCTCTTGTTTATTTAAATCCACTATTTCCTCTCTTGCCCATATGAAGTACAGATTCCAATAAGTTAAGGAATATCAGAGGGGCACAAAAAATGCAGAGAGAAGAGCTTTTAGTTTGTTGATAATTATTTATCCAAGCCTGGAAAGATTAGTATTCCAATATTGCAATTTCTGACATCAATTTTCTCAGGGTCAGAAACAACTTCTCAGACTTCAACTAAGCCTCAAAATACCCCCATGAGGAAGTGAGTCATTGTTATCATCACGCTGCAAAAGGGCAAATTGGAGGCAGTTGAGGTTATGCAGCTTATTCCACGTCACCAAAAACACTGAATAAAGTGCATCCAAAATCCAGATCTGCCATTTAATCTTAGGACTGTATTTCTTGTTAGGATGTAACAATTTTCTTTGGCAAAACTACTCACAACAGCTGTCTAGCTAGGTGGTCACGCAAACCCAAATCACTCAGAACACAAAGATTTTTCTTTTATAAATAGGACTATAATAAAAAACAGTATAACTACATGATCATGTCTAGTATGCATCTTCTATCCTCAGAGAAATTTATGTTTAGATTTTCTTAAAATTTGAATTGCATAATTGAATTCAAGTTGAACTCTCCAAAGGCAGATTTCAAAGCCCTTACCCAGTTGGATACTGTCAGAACAATCTTAAGATTCAAAATCATCCATTAAATCAAAACAAAGCTAAGAATTTCACCTTGCCAGGTTATATCTAGCCAAAAGTATGAATAAATATCTGTAACCAGAGCAAAAGATACTCAGCTATAGAAACACACAACCAGATCTGAATAAACTGAATAACCACAAGAATCCAGATTGATGAACAGATTCTCTCTGAGTGGAACTGGATCCACATGACTAATTCACCGCAAAGAAGCACATAAATACAGCATAAATACCAAACATACTAATATAGCTCACACTTTGAAATTATATACATGAACTAATTTTGTTTTCCTTTCTCCACTGACATAAATGGAGAGTAACTCCAAAAATTAGAAACAAAAATGGTTCTGGCACCGGACACTGGCATTCCTTGGCCAGTTCTCCCTGTCAAGTTTTTTTGTATGAAACAGGTGTTGCTTGCTGGATCTCCAGCCAGTTAATGATTTGTCACCCTATCAAATAACTTTTCAAGTGATTTATTAAGTGATTAGGAGTCTGTTCGGACAAACCAAATAGACTTTGTTATTACAGCAGCAGAAATTCAGCCCCTTAGCAGAAGGGAAGGGGCATTTGGAAAACAAAATCCTTATTCAACTATTTTCCCTTTCCTCTCAGAATTACAAACCCCTTTAGCTATGACTTAGAAATCTGGTTTTTGTTGTTTATTTGTTTGTTTCCTTTTCCCTTCCCTCGCACAGCTCTGTCAGTGTCCAGCTTTGTAGGGAACGGATACTGATGCAAACAGCTAGAAACTTCAGGAGATTTCTTGGCCCTTCTCCTCTTAAGTGAATGGCCTGGAGAAGTTACCTCCTTAGCAGCTCCAGGGCAGCCTCACTTAGGCAGCTTGTACCATTACAGCTGCAGAGGCAGCTTTTTGTCTCCTCGGAGCTGCTCTTTGTGCTTCACTAGCTCGGGTTGCCTCCCCGCTCACCAAGCCCACCAGTGTACTTATATTAAGGGAGTTCGGTTAAAACGTCATCAAAATTGCACCACTTCAGAAAGGCACCATTGCTTAAGGGCCAGTATCTAAGGCCTTTTAAGGGCTGATATGATACCTTAAGTACTATATAGGAATGTGCAAGTTACAAGAAGATACGAAATGTAGACATTTTCAGTATGTTTAAAAGTAGCATTGAATTACACTCCTTAGGTGTTGATTTTATTATGTTGTAGTTATACTGTTCGTAACACGTGCCAGCCCAGCAGCAGTGAACAAGTCTTCTGAGGTGAGCAAGAGATCCAAATATTGGGTGTTTCCTTCCCTGGAGATCTTCCCAACCCGCCTGGATGCCATCCTGTGCCCCGTGCTCCGGGTGTCCCTGCAGGAGCAGGGGGCTGGACTGGATGATCTCTAGAGGTCCCTTCCAACCTCAGCCACTCTGTGACTCTATTCCGCAGCGGATGAGGCTTTTCTCGCCACGACTGCGGTGCTTTCCCCAGGTAAATCACAACGCTGCCTTGGCCGTGCCCCGACCCGCCCCCTCACAAGCCCGACCTCCCCGTGGCACCGCTGAGAAGTGTCCCTCGCCAAGGTGCAGCCCGGAGTCTTCTCCCAGATCCGCCCTTTCGTAACCAGCCCAGCACAACATCCAGGAGAATTACTCAGCCTCGCTCCAGTTAACAAAATTTGGTAATCCCCTAATAAAAACATCCAATCTGTATCTGGCTTCCACAAAGCACTTCATAACCTTATAATCCGCACTTTTAATAACATCTGCAGGCTCTGAGAGTAAAATCTCGCAAGTGACAAACACAGGATGACTCACGGGAGGGAAACCTGGGAGCTGAAGATGGGAGGTGAGTCTGCAGCAAAATAAAAAGGGCAGTTTCAAAGATAACAGTTTTTTCTCTCTGCTGTTTGCTCTATATATTATAACATTTTCTGATACATGCAAAGGGTGGCCTTCCCTTCAGCAAGGCCACTGTGAAATATCCACCGCATTTGTATTCTTTTGTTACAGGCATCCTAATAAGAGTGGGAAGAGCCACCAGTCCACGGATTTCTCCACGTATCCCGAGAAGCAGCTGCTTAACCTATTTAACTGGAATCGAAAGCCTCAGCATTCATAAAGCAACCCAGCAGGAGCCTTATTTTGAACAAATGTGTACCAACTTCATGGGGAAAATCTGCACCAGTAAACCTCATTATATCTAATGGAATACTATTAAAAACTCCATGCCCTGAGAGTTAAAAACCTTTCTGTAAGCAGGTGGCATTCTCAGTCTTGTTTATTAATGCATACATTGGATCTGGGAAAAATGTAGCCTCTTCGTGGTGGTTTTTTTTCTTTTTTTTTTTTCTCTCTCCTTTTTCCTCATATCTATTCTGTCCTTTTCTCGGCCCAAACACACTGCTTCTGAGGGCTGCTCACATCCTCTGTACTGCTGGGCTGGAACTAATGGGATTCACCTGGTCTGAAAGCAGGATCAGCAGAGCTGCTCTGCACCTCGGCAGGGATCCTAAATCCCGACACCTCCCCAAGAAACACCCTTCATCTGCCCACCTAAGAGAGGAAAAGGGCAGCAAACCTGAGGGTCAGGCACGAGCACCCTCAGGCGGGAGCAGCTCTTCCTATTTGCTCTCCCCCAGGATGTCCTCCCGGCCTTAATTATTTGCTGAGATGGAAAGATTACTCTGGGAGGAATTCATATGGAAACATTCACCTCAAATTGTGTACAAAATATTCAGAGTGGATTTGCTCAGTGTACAAAATATTGACGGGAACAATCTTATCTTAAGATGAGTCATTTAGAAAGTAAAATGGTTTTATTTAATTTTTCTAAAAATTAGAGGCCCATTTGACAGTTTGAGAAAACAATCCTAACAACTCATACGAAAATGTCAAAACGATTTTAAACAAGGTAAGAAAATCCTTGTGTTCATAATCCCTGCAACATCTGATCTCAGAAAGCATTCTCCACGGGGGGAACTTAAATATGTGCACAGGCTTATGAAAGCTGCATGAAACCAAGAGATGTTAAGGTCAGATGAGGGACCTGGAACCTCTGAAATTTCAGATTGTAAATAGGATTTAGGATCTTGTACTTTCACTGAGACAACAAAAATGGATATAATTAACACACACTGTTAAACTTCATTAGTCTCCCAGGGTTTGAGTTATACTTACAAAATCAACCCATTAGAATAAATATAGCTAAAAAGGTGGGGAGCCACTTTACCATGAAAACAATTTTTACTCTACAGAAAAAAAAAGTGTTTCTTTTCTTTTTCTGCTGTTCTGAAAGATACAAATACAGCCATTATTTCCACAAACCTTTCTGAAAAGCTTTCAGGCTCCCAGGCCCTGACCTACTCAGCAGAAGTTTCAAGGGAGGCTGGAATCCACCAAGATCAGCGGTGAGGGGCCGGGTTTGAGGCAGCCTCCAGGCCCAGCCCTCCTGCACCCTGCAGCGTTCACAGGGCAGGAGGCTTCCACAACCAGGGAGCCACCATCAGACGCAGGGGAGACCCTGGCCCCAGCAGAAACTCTGGCCCTTGCTTCCCAACGTGCTGCCGAGCTGTGACGTGGGCAGAGCCACGGGCTGTTGCCTTTCACAGCTCCTGGCCCAGGGGTTCCTGCTCGTGGGAGCGACCCTCGCAGCTGGGCGCTCAGCAGAGCAGGAGCTGCCCTCCCACCTCGAGGCCTGAGGGGCCTCTGTTGAATGAGGATATGGGATCCTTCTGCTGCGGCCCAGCCTGCCCCGTGCAAAGCAGAGGTTTTGGCACCTGCGAGACTTAGCAAGAGTTGACACCCTAATTGGAGGCTTCTTGTTTGGGATGGGAGCGCCAAGATCCTGCTGGGTTTGGAAACAAAGACTCAGAATTTTTCCTCTTTCCTTAGCAACTCAACAGGCACACATCTGCACCAAAACACAAACTTGGGAACACACAAAGCTTTCCTGATTCTGGCGAGTTGTACCTCACTGGCAATATTAATGAGGACAGCGAGGAATGTGGACAAGTTCAGGGACTCTTAGAAACAAGTGCTGCTTGCAAAAGCTAAAAGGATCATAAAAGTGAAGCATTGGAAATGTCCTTAATTTGCTGTACTGCAGAAGAGAGCTAGACGTGGGGAGGGGGTGTGCCTAGAAGGTGGCTTTTCATTAGGTTTGGATGCCTGATGAAGGTTTGAATGCTTAATGAAGGTTTCAAACATCACATAACATCAGGTAGTTCAACAAAGACACTTGGTCTCTCCAAGTGGAATAGCAGCAGTGTGGATGCACTGAGATAGCTCTAGTGGAAGACATGGAGCCCACAACCTCTGAGGGCTCAGGAGGATCCGTGAAGCTCCAGGAGCCTGGCAAAGGGCAACTGTGCTGCCCAGCTTGGCAAAGGAAGGGGCAATAAAAGCCATGAAATCAAATCACAACACTCGAGGAAAGGCAAAGTTCTTGCATTCACCTGGAAGTCAGAAATGGAAATGAATAAAAGACAAGAGGAACTTATTGCTACCCTTCTATGAGAGGATGACAAGCTTTGCAAATACAGAAGTACACATATATATTAACTCTAGCTACTGTCTCACATGACATGGGGAAAAATGTCTTGCTCACACTGCTATACACCGCGAGGTACAGACACCGCGAGGGCCCTGCGCCCACGGGAGGCACGGGAGCACAGCCTCTGTAGGGCTCGGTAGAAGTTTGGCTTTGATCTGGTTTTTGCTCCAACACTTCCATTAATGATTTGGATGACAGAACAAAAAGTAAGCTTATTAAATTCACAGCTGACATCAAGCCTGAAGGGCTGTAAATACTCTGTAGGGAAGGATTTGAATTCAAAATGATCACGACAAGCTGGTGAGACAATAAAAGGTGGGGAAAATCAAAAAGGAGAAAACTCAGTTAAGACAAAGCTAAAACTCCGTAGTTGGCAGAACTAGCCAAGTACATAAACACAAAATGGAAGCAACCACGTAGAGAGCAATTTGGTAGGAAAGGATCAGGTGTTATAGTTGATCATAAGCTGAACAACATCATGCTGTTGTGGAAAAGGCAAATATCACACTGCAATACCGACAGCAGCAGAGCTTGCAAGGCAAGTGAGGCAGTCCCTACTATTCAGTTGAAGTGCTGAGGAACTGGCACATTTCTTTTTTGGAAAAAAATGTGCAGATGGTCCATAGGAAAAGATGATC
>JAVCKT010024928.1:15265-26376 GCA_032273925.1 Rhynchotus rufescens | reverse complement strand
AAGTTCAAACCAAACCCAAAACTCTAAGAGGAGGTAGAGTGAAGCCATGTGCCACAGTAGCTTCTCCCTTAGGAGCAGCTTGTACGAGCAGGACAGAGAAGCCCAGGCCCAGCTGCTCTGTGCCTGAGACACAGACCCAGAGCCCCACACTAGGTGCAGCAGCTCTCCCTGCCATGGGGAGGGTTTCCTACTTTAACTCCAGTCCCACAGCCAGTCAGAAATGCCTAGCACAGCAACGTGTCTATAATCCAACACTTCTCAAGAAGAAAGTGGAATACTGCATTTGGAAAAACCCAATATTGTAACCCAATATTGCAAAGCCTGAAATTATTTTTCAAGGGTAGAGGTTTACCACCATAATCTTCCACAGAGACAAGACAAAATCATCTTCAAAGCCTGAAGTCCCACAAACGTATCAGACATAGGCCCAATTGCCTCTTACCTCCTACCCCAGTTGCTGGAATTCCTGTCGAGGTTCCAGTCCTTCCAAACCGAGGACTTGGACCTCACCAGGGGTATGCACAAAACTAGATTTATTCTTACTACAGGACCTTGCCATCTCTCTTGCTGAAGTTTAGCCCTTATAGCAGTGCAAGGCTCAGCGGGACAGTGAGAAGAAACAAGACTGACTAGACAGACACTATTCTGTAATCCCTGGGCACACAGACACACATCTGGAAGGGGAGGCAGCCCTCTTTCTCTCATTGCTTCTGGAGCTGGATAAGGGCCCAGCTGCTCACTCTAGTTTACACTCCCGTCACAGCACACATCCATTTTTCTCAGGCTTGCTGAAGGCACAAGCCTTCTGGTTTACAACTTAAACCTCAGAAAAAAACCTTGAGAAATGTGAGCGAGTTCCAGATGCACAGGGAGGCTCTTCAGAGCCTCCTGATTATCCTTCTTGTAACATAAAGCACAAGAAATCTTCCTAAATGCCCTGTCTTGAGGCCATTCTCCCTCCTGCTCTGAAGATTCCTTGAGTTTTTGCCACATCCCAAGCTGGTCCTGGGGCTGGCCCGGCAGCCAGCACTGGCCACAGGGGCTGCTTCAATGGGACCTTCCCCCTGGGGCCAGTTATCCTCACCAAGGAGGACCTAACTGTCCAGCAGGATTACACAGGACTCATACAACACTTACGCCAACAGATCTCTAATGTTAACCCACGACCAGAGCCCCCTAAAAATGCTGCTCCCAGAAAAATGCAAAGGACACCAGGGAAAAAAAAACACTCAAACCCTAACCTTGTTCTGCAAAATGACACCCAACTAATGGTCATTTCTCCATAAGCTGCCCAAGCTAATTGTTCCGAGACAATATATTGATTGAGACTTGCCCAAGGCCGAGGCAGCAGTAATGCTGCTACCTTTAGCTGCTCTACAGGTTGATCCCAGGCTCTATGGCCAGCACTGGCCTCCTAAGGAGCCGAGCAGAATCCTGCACAGTCCAGCTCCTTGTTTCACTCCTGGTCTTGCCCTGCACTGGGCACCCGGATTAGTCCATAGCCTGTGCTAATAAATTTCAGAGATATTTCAAGAGAAGTCTGAGTCTGTCTTTTTGAAATACAGCAAAGAGTATCTGTATGGCAACACACCGACTGAAGGAATTTAAATCCTCTTATCTGGAATACTATCTGCAGTGTAAGTGAAGCTGGACCAATCCTATATATTTCACCACAAAAGTTAAACTGAAATAAGAAGAATCAGGCCAGTATGGGGACTCCTAAACCTCCTGCCTATAGGAGCATCTGAAACTCATCCTCCCAAGAGACCCTCCCTTGGTGCCACCTCCTGGCCCTGGTGCCCATCCCTCTGCTCCACTCCCTCACACTGCTGAGAGGTCCTGAGCCCGGGCAGGGCCTGTTGGACAGGACAGAGCTCTCCCTTCATGGCCCTGCAAAGGGCTGCTGCCTCCCACTAACAAAAATGGAGGTCTCAAACCTACTGCTCCCAAGCAGGCCCTCCCATGTGGGGTCTGCAGCCACAGGCCCATCTCCCACCCCAGCAACAACAGCAGTAAAGGTGATATCACCACATTCCCAAGCAGGGGGGGAGACCCATCTCTCATCAGCAGCCACGTCCCTTTAATCCAGCACAAGGCAAGAACCACCTGAAAGTCGTGGCCAGCTCGTCCACGAGGATCATCAGGCACCTGAGACACTGCTATCAAGTGTCATGGAAAGGGCTGAGGGAGAAAAACTGTATTATACTTATTTGTAGGTAAGGGGTGGTTGGATGGCTGACTTGCTGGACCTCCTTCCTGTGGCTTTTGACCTTGGACCTGAGCAGAGTTTTGCAGTTGTGCCAATACACATTATGTACAATGGGCATTTTGAACAAAAAATGTTTTCCATTTTGTGGCCACTGGTAGCTCCTCCTCTCCCCTCAAAGAGTAAAACCCTCTTCAGATTAATGCTATGTAGAGAAAGGATAAATATTTAATAAAGGATCAGGGAATTAATGCAAACACTGGATAATAACCTAAATTATCTCATAATTGGGTTCATTCCCTACTTTTTACATTACACATTTATACTTTTTATCCACTGTGGAGATGAAATTCTGTTAAATTAGGTTGACAGAACTAGGATGAGCTTCTGAATGCAGCTTTTTCCAAAAGCTTCCTTATGGTTCATCTCTCCCCTTCCTTACTCTCATAAAACCACTTCTTCTCAACATATTAAAGGGGACGAATTTCAAGAGTTTTTCTAATTGAGCAACAAAATCAGATCACTGGACTAGATCTAGCCTCATGATCTTCTATTTTCAAGAGAAATAAGCTCCCATAGAGAACAGAGTTGTTTCCCTTTATGTTTATTTAACAGGATTTTCCTAAGAGCAGTGCCCTGAAGAGCTGGAAACGCGCATAGCGTTTGTTTTTGCAAGCATATTATAAACGGATACTTATCTCAGGCACTTAACGTGCTTATTTCTTTAAAGAGAAACACCAAGGCAAGGGATGGAAACGTGCGACGTGGACAGGAACGTGAGCAGGGAGGTCCCTGCTCTCCCGCTGCCCACCGTGCCCGCGGCCGCAGGCAACGCGCGCCGGTTTGGGGCCCTGCCGTGGACTAGACCATCTCTAGAGGTCCCTTCCCACCTTGAGCATTCTGTGATTCTGTGAAAAATGGTTTCCCTGTGTGCTGTTTTTATGCTACTGTAAAATAAAGATCACTGAAAGCAGGGTGCTGGAGACACAGAACACGACCACTGCTCGCTGCACAAGATCCTCTCCTAGGCAGCATTTCCTTCCCAGGCTTAGCACTACACCGGACAGATCAAATTATGTTATGTCAAAGGGCAATGCGATACAATGGGATTGCTTCCAAATCCAATATATCCAGTTTTTTTTTTTTACACCATCAAATCAACCAGCTAGCCCAGAGGGTCACAGTGCACTGAGATTTTGCAAGCAGAGCCTATCATAAAGCCCACCGCAAGGTCCCTGGGCAAAGGTGCTTCCAGCCTTCCCAGAGCCGGGAGCAGGCGGAGGCCCCGGCACAGCCAGTGCTGCAGCGTCGCTGCCAGCACAAACCTGAGCACCTTGGTTGCAGGGAGATATCCCGGGCATCCACGGGATACAGGCACAATCTCTGCTCTTAGGTGGCATCTGCAGCCGGATGAGCTACAGCTCTGGCTTGTTTCAGTGACTCCGTCTTGCATAAGCCAGGGAATTCGGGAGCATTGCACAAAATTCAGTGTGCAACAGATTCCGGAGAGCTGCAGTAAAGGGAGAGGTCTATTTTTCACACAGGAATTACAACATACGTACAAGTACACAGGCAGCTCAGTCTGGGCTTTCCTCCCACTAACTGCCAGCTACTTTAAAGATTATTAGCTCATTATTTGGCACCTCTTCTTAAACCAAAATAAACCCCAAAACATAGGCAGTCGGGAAACCATAGGTTTTAAGGATACCTCTGCTTATTACTCACCCACTTCCACCTTTCAAGAAAGCAGAACTGATGCCAGATCAGCCTAGCAATCGCATTGCTTAGAGTTATCAGTTGTTCTCCTTTCTAAAATACATCTTTCTGACAGAAACCCGCAGCTAGTATTTCCCTTGCACTCTCTTCAGTGCAGAGCACTACAAATCCATCACTGCGCTTTGCTGCAGCCCTTCCTGTCCCTTTGATCATCTCCTTTACACCCCTCTGGACTTGTGCTTAATTCCCGCACGTGCAGCACATGGAGAAAGGGCTTTGCAGTAAATACCTGGGCTTTTCCAGGGCCTCTTCTCTTTGGGAGGGAGGGAAAGCAGATCCCCAGCTGGGGGAAAACAGCACAAATCCCCCTAAAGTCAAGAGCATTGCTGTATTTTCAACACCTGAAATTCTGGCCGTTTCTCTCTTGAAACGCCTAATAATTTAACCTAGTTTTTAACATTTTTTTTTCCTCTTGCAGCACTGACTGCTGCTTTAGGAATCTCCTTGCAAGGCGTAAAGCTCAATCCATCCCATACGCTGTGACTCAAGGCAACCTCCTTCCTCCCATTCCAGACATCACGTCCCTGTGGAAATGGTTTATGATGCTTAGGCGCAATTTTTCAAGCAGACCCTGCTTTGGACACTTGCTTCATGCATTTTACAAGTTTAATTTGTAAATTTGGCTACATTTGGCTATTTCTTAACCTGCCCTGCGGGAATGGGGCACAGCTGGTCCCGAGGCACTGCCTGGCCTGTTCCAGAGATCCGGAGCTGGAGCTCAGGGCCACAGCACCGTGTTCGGCGTCTCCAAGCTCCGCAGCACACTTCAACCGCAGGATTTAAGCCCCTCGCTAGCGATCCAAGTAGCAGATGCTCCTTTAGCTCTGCTCTTCCTCACAGAGCAAGACAAAACACCAGCTCTAAAATAACTGAGGATCTTGGAACTGAGCTAGAATAACCCACCAGCGGGATTATGCGCAGTTTGACCATTCCAGAAGCTGGGAGCGCCTCGTACCTCTGCCCAGCTGGCAGAAGCCAGGGGCTGGGGAAAGGGATTTCCTTTTCCACATGTTCCTGCGTACGGAGCGTGGCCCTTTGCTGTCTGCAGAGCCCCAGGCCGCCGAGGGGCTCCCTGCAGCCCGGGCACCTCTCGGCCCCGAGGCGGCAGCGGCAGCGCTGGGGGAACCTCCTTCACAGGACGGAGACCCTGGCGAGGCCAGCGCAGCCCTGAAACCTTGCAGAGAAGCATCGCTAAGAGAAACCTCAGTGTCTGATATTTAATTGGGCCTTTCAGGTTTGAAACCACCGGAACTTTGGCATACGCCCGTGTGAAACGTCTTATGTTGCTAAAGCACCAGTTTAAGTTTAACCTCATGAAGAAGTAAAAATGCAGAACAACTCTATGCCAACCATATTCAAGGGAAAGAACTGTCCCATGTGCACTAAGGCCAGCTCTCTTCTCTCGGCTGCACGCCAGAGGCCGCTCGGTTTAGATAAGTACATGAAGTCATCAAGAGGAAGGTTATTTTAAGAATGTGAAAGTTTTCTTCCCTTCTGTTTTCTGGAATGCCGGTGAGGAGCGGGAGGCAGCGCGGGGGAGAGGCCAGGCTGTTCCCCGGCCCCGAACGGGACGCGGAGACGCTGCCCTCCCTCCCCGGCCGGCGCTGACCCCTCCCCGCGCCGCTCTTACCTAATTCCTGCAAAACAAGCAGAGCCCAAAGGCTCCAGGCTCACACGGCACAGGCACCGCGGCTCCGTCGCACGGACAGGGAGCTGCTGAGGAGGGACAGGCTCGGGAGCAGCTCCGAAAGGTAACCCGCTGCTTGGCTTTCTGTTTGCAATCCTGAGGGCTAACTAACGCTTCCAGATGTGCAGCAAAACCTGGCAAAGCTTGCCTCCTGGCAAACTGTCTTGGAGGAACTGGGGCAGGAGAAAACTCTCAGTGCAAACCCCAAAACTGGTCAAACATCAATCCAGATTACTTCATTTCTGCAGGGAAAAAGAAGCATTTGTTCCAGACCAAAGTCTGGTGTGAAATATGAGCTCACCAGTGTGTTTTTAGTCCTGGTCCTTGGCTCTATGTGTTTTTAAAAGTGCGCAAGCATCCTGATTTACTCAGGACTCGTCGCTGTAGGCAGGCTCCGAGGGCAGCGGCTCCCGGGGCTCGCTCAGCACCGCTGCCGGCTCTGCCTCTCTCTCCGGGCAACTGCTGCAAACTGCCTTTAACTCTCGTGGCTTCTTTTGCAGGCTCCGGACGGCCGAGATGCTTCTGCTTCTTTCTCTGGTCGCTGGACTTGCCCTTTCTGCCTCTGATGTCGTGACAGACCCTGATCCGAACTCAGAACCGCTTAAGGACATACAGAGGAAAGTGAATGACCTCTGGCAGAGCCTGCTCTACCCAGCGATGGTTAATAACGAGACCGAGGGGGTGATTTATGCCACCTGTGAAATGCTGCCCAGCCCCAAAATAGATGCTGACAAGCCACGAGTGACTGGACAGGTTTTGTTCAAGCAGTGCTACTCGCACGGAAGATTAGAAGCAATTTTTGACCTGGATGGGTTTCCGCTAGAGAACAACCAGTCTGGCAGAGCTATCCACATCCACCAGCTTGGAGACCTCAGCGATGGCTGTGACTCTACGGGAGGCCACTACAACCCCTTCGGTGTGAACCACCCTCGCCACCCTGGGGACTTTGGCAACTTTTTTCCTAAAGAGGGCAAGATCTGGAAATACAAGCCAAACCTCCTAGCCACTATGTTTGGCCCGTATTCCATCCTGGGCAGATCCGTAGTGCTTCACGAGCAGGAAGATGACATGGGCAAAGGCAACAACAAGGCCAGTTTGGAAAATGGGAATGCCGGCAAGCGTCTGGCCTGCTGCGTGATCGGGATGAGCACCAAGAACCTGTGGGACAAGAAGCTGTCTGAGGCTGCGGACAGGAAGAAGAGAGGCTCAACGAGCAGGACCAGGCTTAACTGAGCAGCCCCACGGCCTGCACAAAGCACCTTCAGCTCTGCCACCGGCCACCCCAGCACCTGGCAGGAGGGCTCCCTTTCCCTCTGCTGCTGCTTTAAGAAACGTGTATCGCTTTGTAGAGCGGGTCTTTCCTGTAGGCAGATCAATAAAAACAGCATCAACTCAACGTTGTGGTGACTCTTCTTGAAGATGTAGGATTCTCTTATGCAGCTGGAAGCTGAATGCATGTAGTTAAGAGCTGATAGAGAGGGCTGATAGAATGGGCAAAGACACTGCCCCTGTCAGGAGGGCTCAGGACACTGTGAGCTGAGGCAGCAAAGACCAAAAGAAAAAGACAACAGTAAATATGAAAACTGCCTCTGATTCGATGTGATCAGGTACTTGGCTGCAAGTGTGAGAGGTGAAGAGATCCCTGTGCTTCCAAGAGCTGTGAGGGCGCGTTGTGCAGCCCGGATAATGGCCATGCCCTCAAACACAGGGGAAGCGCAGACAGTTTCTGTTTCAAATTTTAGAACTTTCTTCTCTTATTTGCAGGTTTTATTCTCAAACATGTGTACGTTAACTGGTAACTTCCCTTGTTTAGGTTGCCCGCAGGGCTCTGGCCGAGTCACAGCCTCCAAGGCGGAGAGCAGACCGGTACAAAGGGTCCCGCTTGCTGCCCACACGCTCACTCCCCCACAAAAACTCCCTAACACTCCTAGTGTTAGGAGTAGTATTTTCAAAGCTAAAACACACAGCATGATTGTTCACACAAAGATGGAAGCAAGTTAGACCTGGAAAAGTGACAGAGAAAACATATAAGTCAGATAATTTTTGACAGACTTAAAACTCACACTTAAAAGCTTTAATTTTTAATGCCTCACAATTTAACACAGGCCATTGAAAATGCTGAAAAACTAACTCGTAACTAACATTCATCTGATACTGAGAAAACAAGGAAATAAGCATATAAAAGAAGCGTATCAGGAAATGTGTGTTTTTATTAAAGATGACAAAATATATTAATATTTTTGGACTACATTACGTATTTAATTCAAGCATCAACAAAAGAAAGGTATGCAAATAAATAAAACTGCATTAAAATAGAACTGCAAAACAGAAGCCGGTAAACAAAATCTTATCTCTCAAAAATGTAGCAGACTTTCAACTTAATCTCAGCTAAGATTGTAAAATGCATTCCTGAGCTCATATGGATTAAAGAAACTGCTCCGCCTTTATTATACAAATCGCCATATGCTTAAAAATAGTCTCATTTAGAAAGGAAGCATTATTCTAAAAGATGCTTCTTAATCTGTCATTTTCACACACTTATTCCACAGATTCACTCGGCGCAGCTTTCCAAATAACCACAACGTGGAACTTTCAAATCCTTCTCAGAAATAACGCACAAAATCACTTTAAGGGGAGGCAACTTCCCTGAAGCCAATTGTAAAATGGGTCCATCTGCTGCGTACCCCGGCCACAAGGCTGCCCTCCCCAGCTCGCCTCCCCAGGGCCCAGCACTGAAAGGGCTGTGCATGTGATTTCTGCATTTTTTTACGTCCTAGAAATAAACAGCGCAAGTCACAAGACCAAACAAAATAATGCTGATTTTCTCCTCAACAAAATAGGAATGGATTTACTGAAAAAAAAAAAATCACAGTTCTAACAGCACAACAGTATCAATTAAAGCAATATCCAAGGGAATGTTCACAGTAACAATTAGTTATTACACAGTGCAGCAGTGTTGTCTTCCTTGGACAAGTGTCCGGGAATCAAAGCCTTGTGTTCCCAGGTGAAGGCTAAAGTCGTAGCTAGGAACTTGCTTCCACTGGGGCACAAAGGACAGAACATGGCTGCACCAGCAACGCAGCATGAAAAATGAGGTTTCCAGAGATCTAGATATATAAGCTGGCACTAAATGACTGCAAAGATACAAAAAGGGCATTTAAGAGGACAGAATGGTGTGATGGTAGCTGGCAAGATGACTTAACTGATGGCCGTACGTCCCCTCTGTGAAACACATGAAAAAGAACAAATGACTTGGGCATGAAAAAGCTACCGCTTCTGTCTGCTCTAATGTTTTCACCAGAACTCTGTTAATTTAAAGCATTAACTGACAACTAAGAGGCGAGGAGCTAAGAGAGGAGAGAGGAAAACAACGGCCATAAACCACCCTGAGCATCTCAGTCCAGCTCTGGGGAATCCTGACCTTTCTGCCAGAATCCTGCCTCAGTTCCGCCTGCAGTGATGTTCAGCTCTGCGCAGCATTACTCTGTGAAAGATGGAAGAGAATATATCTTGAATAAAGTGACACTTCACGTAACACCCTGGCATTAAAGTTAAAAAATCCTGCCAGAGATTCAGGATTCTCCCAGAGATGTCAGGGTCTGCAGCTATTTCTTTCCTGCCTTGTCAGTATTGTCATATAAATGAGTCAATAACGCAGTCAGCTGCAATTAATGGCAACAGCATAACAATCTTTCAAAATCTTAAACGCTTCTTGGGTTTCAGGTGATGAGGAACTTAAGCTGCGATCAGGGCACTGAACGAAAACTTTTTGCTGCCTCACATCCCTAACACACTTAAATATATAGATGTTCTCTGTTCCTCGGGGCTGCTGCTGCTACCAGCAAAATGCTGCAATGCCAAAGCACCTTTAAAGAGAAAGGAAACATTAGTGAAGAGCAGGGCCTTCACTTATTGCCTGCAAGCAGACACTCAAAGGGTTACATGAATGCACCTGGTAGGAAAAAAAAATGCATGAAAACAGAGACAAGCCACATTTTTCACCTTCCCACCATAACTTCTTATATTTGTACGTAATCATGTACATACAGCCTTTCTTCTGCTGAATACAAACTGTTCATAGACTTCGACACCTTGATTACAGCAGCACCTGCTAGCTCAGCTTCCACAGACAGAAGAGTTTGTCAGTGCTGCTAATATAAACTCTGTTTATTCAGTAGCTGACAAGTGGGCTGTAAAAATTTGCAGCTGGCAGTTATTTGTCAAAAGAGGACTCAGCCTGGGAGGGATTTTCCTCTTTATTAGTAGTATTTTATTAAATTTGGTTTAATTCTCCCTGATTGGTTTCAAGTTCGAGGAGTGAGAAATGCACATTTACAGACAATTAGGTCCCACGCCAGCAGAAAAATTGCCTTGCCGGCTGCTGGCCCATAGAAGCCCCACAGCTGCAGAGCCTCTTCCTCGCGCTCCAAAGAGGGGAGGAAGGAGGAGCTTTCCCTTCTCCCACAGCTGCTGCCTCCAGCGCTGCTTCTCTCCCGTGTTGCTGCCTTCCCGGGAGCAGAGTGGCTCGGCTCCAGCACCAGGAGGGAGCTGGGGACGGCCACAGCAGCCTCCTCCTTACCCCGTTATCACTGCAGTGTTTTCTTGCAGCTCAACATCAGCAAGGGACGAGGGATAAGGAAGCCACAGCAAACGAAATCAGCCTCCTGCTCTACCCAAGATTGGTGAATTGTGGATGAAAAGGAGAATTATCCCTAATTCCAAACCAGCAGAAAATAAAAAGACCTTGACCCCTTTCAAAGCAAGGGCAGAAACGGAGCAGGCTGGAAGCGAGTGCCGGTCACGCAGCCCACGGGCTGTTCCAACAGCTCGAGGTTGAGGAGTGCGATCCCGAGCGGTGGCCCGAGAGCCAAGCGGGTGGACAGGCTGTCCCTGCTGTCCCTGGCACGTGGGAACCACAGCTGCAGCCTGGGGAAGGGCTTCTGGCTTCTCCGGGGAGGTCTCCTCTAGAGCTCCAGCACGTGGGCTTCTCTGGTGAAGAAACTCCCTGCATCTTCCTGAGACAAGGCAGGAGAGGAAAGGACAAAATTTAGGCAATTGAGAATGCATTGTTTGGGAACGGGGGAACAACAAACATGCAAGGAGGGTTTTTCTGAAAGCATTTTGAATCCTATAAAGGAATAACTGATTTTATTTTAAGTATATACTTAACAGTCATTGTGCAGAGAAGCAGAACACAGAAGCAAACAAAAGCCTTCTACTTGAAGACTCTTCTAAGGTTTGTCATTTCAGACTTTCTGTCTTTGGAAGATATCAGAACACAGTAGCCCTAAGACCATACCCACTGCAGATGCCTGGCGATGACCCGACATGACACATTATCACCACCGGTCTCTTCACCAAGGCATTTTATTTATGTCATCCTATATAGAAACTTCAAAACATTACCAAAAAAAAAAAAAAAAAAAAAATCAAATCTCACTG
>JAVCKT010024928.1:0-15134 GCA_032273925.1 Rhynchotus rufescens | reverse complement strand
TGCCTGGCGATGACCCGACATTACACATTATCACCACCGGTCTCTTCACCAAGGAATTTTATTTATGTCATCCTATCTAGAAACTTCCAAACATTACCAAAAAAAAAAAAAAAAAAAAAATCAAATCTCACTGGCTTCAAATTCCTTCTCTTAGGTAATCTATATTTTTGGTAGGCTATGGCCAAAATTAACACAAAAACACCCTTATTAGACAAATATTAACAGACTGATGTAAAGCTGTGACTGCACTGTGACACACCAGTGCAGTAATCGACCACATCCACAGCAGCACCACAGCTTGCAGCACAAGAGGGTGACAGGGAGAAGCTAAGGGCTTGGACTTCATACCTCAAGCCAAACTGTTGTCCAAATACTCGGAGTTTTCAGCAGGATCGGATGGCTTCTTGCCTTCAGATTCAGGTTGCTCCTCAGATCTGTTACTTGTGTGAGCAGTTGTGACATGGAGACCTCCAAGCCTTCCAGGGCCCTCAAGATCCACGGTGCTGCTATTTTGATTCCCCTTTTCTTTCTTCATTTCACAGCTGTTCTCCGAGGTTTCACTGCTGTCTTTTAGGAGGTCAGCCTCAGCTGCCTGTTCATTCTCCGAGGTTGAGGGATCTGCGGGCTTGGATCGGCCGGGGCTGGATACAGGGAGCTCTCCCTCAGAAGAACCATTAAGCTCAGGCCCAACTAATGTGTTTTCAACCCCTGCTGGCTTTTCTGCCCCCTTCCCTTCCAGTTCTGCAATGTCCTGTTTTTCTGGCAGTTCATTTACTTGACTTCCAAGGTTGCTTATTTCTCCTTCCTCAGAAGGTAACTGAGGTAATGGAGGATAAAAATGTTTATTTTGGCTATTTAAGTTTGCTGGGGAATTGACAGAATCTTTATCGTTTTCCTCTTTATCATTTTCTCTTGCAACAGCACAGGTTTCATCACATTCTCCCTTTTGCTCTGCTGAAAGAGAAGTGAGACAGCAACATGGTCCAGTCAGGCTCATGTATTTATGTATGTCCGACCTGAAGACCCTTACAACGGTCTCAGAGCACAGAGACTTCTACCTTGGTAAGGGATTATCTAGGGCGACTCCTTGTCCCACCCTAGGCCCTTTTCTGAGATTTCCAGCAATCAGCATTGGCTGGATGAGGCTGCTTTGCCCGCTCTAAGGAGGCATAGTCAAAACCACAGCATGGGACGGCCCACTCAGCCACTGACAACAGAGCTGAGCAAGGCCCTTGGCTGCAGGGGGTTTTTTTGGCAGAGCTCAACATCAATCCCCAAATCACTACTATTTTCAGGGCTAACACAAGCTCCACTTTTCTGTTCACGAGTTTTTATCCAATAATGAACCTGTGTTATGGGTCCTGCAGCATCTTTCCTACCACAAGAGGTGTTCCTCATTGGGGTAACTGCATAAAATGAAGCCGCAGTGGAAGAACATGAGGAATATCATTATACCCAAAGCCAAACATTGGATAAAAAGTATCAGAATAGAGAAAACAGCAACGTATGACATTTATAAAATTTCCATTTATAAAATGGAAAGAATCTGACCTTCTATCAATTAAGGACAAAAAGTCTCATTGAGAATAAGCTCGCAAAGCCAAGGAAGAGAAATTAGGATATGAAAGGAGTACGGCTGTAGAGACAGCTCCAAGTATCTCCTGCGCTGCCCATGCAGGGCCTCGACTGTGTGGGCAGCTCAGGGGCTAGTGCCCCACGGAGAGCACGAGCCGCCCCACGCAGGAGGCACCGGGGCCCTGCACGGCGGAATCCCTCCCGTCTCCGTCGGCCCCTCTCCTTCCCAGCCTGGCAGCTGCTGAATGAAGGGAACGGGCAGCGTTGCTACAACTAAGGAAGCCTGAAAAGCTGGAAGAGCTGGATTTAAGAGTCTGTGGCAAAGTGGGGATAAATTAACTTTCAAAGGTGATTACCCACTGGATCTAATCCTCGTTATCTGAGCGCTCAACTGGAACCCTGGGAGCTGGTTTTGCAGCACTGTCAGGCTCCCGTTATGCATCTGAACATGAATATTTGAAGTGCTCTAAAAATAAACAAAACTTATGTAGCTCAAATTGGCATTTAAAATTAGTAGGGAGTCTACACTATTCTTCCCATGCCTCAGCCTCCTGCCTCTATAGTGGGCTAACACAACCCCATCACCTTGCTGTAATTTTGTGAAGATGAATCATTTGAAAGCACTTGAACCTCACAGAAAAGCTCATTGAAAAACTACTTTTGTCTTCAGAGAATGTTTGGAACAGTGCACAGCCAACAAGGCACAATGTGCTCAGTGGTGAAGGGGAAAGACCTCTGAGGAGCTGCTCGCTGAGAGCTGCGACGCTCCAGCACCATCGAGCACCCCCCCGTCCTGTGCACCCTGTAAAGGGAGATCCAGTGGAAAAAGCCATCTTTAAGTCATGCAACCACACTGCAACATGAAGCATTTTCGCAAGGAGGCCACATGCTGCATTCTACAGACGTGTATCATCCAGTTTAACTGCAACAGGGCAAACAATTACAGATTAAAACAGGCCTTGATGAGAAGACGGTAAACAGATTAGATTAGATTAGATCAAGCAAGCCTAAAAAAGCCCCTCCGAATACCTGCAGATATGGCTAAAGCAACTTTTGATAACATTTGTAGAAGCTTCTGATAAAGAACATATGTTCCTGCACAGGCTTCCTGGGCCAAATATGTAGCAAGTATCAACTGGTCTGCACTACTAGCAGGATTGCAGTTCCTAACTAACATGAGTCACCAGGCCTAGATTTAAAGATAGGTAATTTCAGTAATTTCTGAACCCATCCCATTTTTTTCACAGGAAAGGTCTCTGTCTTTTATCTTGGAGGGGAACCAGCGTGACCTGTCCGGCACTGATGCTTCTGACCATCACCAGAGCCTCGTGTCTGCCTTCCAGGGGCATTTCTCTTCCAGCCTTCTTTTTCTCTTTCTCGTCTAGCTCTTCCTTATTTCCCTTCATGCATTCAGGCCCAACACATGCTGCCTGTTTCCCATCCTCTTTCAGTCTTTACGATGACACCAATTTTGGTCAGAATTTCAGTTCCTCCCTCCAGTGCTATGAGCTTGCAGTGACGCCAGACCCAGGCCCCCTCTCACCCAGACTCCCCTCATCCCTTCCAGTCCTCATCTCTTCCCATCTCCCCATCACGTGGGAGTCCTGACCTCAGAGGGTTCTTCTGCAGACTTTCTGTCCTCTCTGTGCTCCCGGTTTCCTGCCTACCACACTTACAGTATCTTGAGGGACAGGGGCATGCAGTTTTATCAGCCCTGGTAACATGCAATAAGCTCAAAGTCAGAATGATCTATTTAAAAAAATCACATGAGAATTAAAAGTGAATGATTTGTTGTGGGGTGTAAATCCCAGTCTGTTCCTCACTGGTGGAAACTCCCTTGTCCCTTGTTATAAGTGAAAACTTACAGCAGCGTTAAATGCTTGCAACATTTTAAACAACACAGTCAACAAATCTTAACATAAACAACTGATTTAGGTAACAAACAAACAAAAAAAATCTAAAGTAGAAAATACAGTATGGAAAGCTTCAGCCCACAGTGAGGTTGGGCAGCATTAGAGAGCTACAAGAACAGGGGCTGAAGAGATTTGACAGGCAGCTTTAACCAAAAGTGCAACACCAGCCTCGCCCAGGACAAGTACACAGCGAAAAGAGCACAAGGCCATCAAGCAAATACTTCCAGAAACCGCACGTTTAATAAAGATCAATGATTTAGCAGGCATAAAAAATGAATATTCATGAGTTGTTATTACTTACTGGAGAACTATTCACTCTAGTTTCATTTCTTATTTTCAACCAACAGATCAGCTGATCAAGATTATAAAAAATGATCAGTCTGGCTGTCAGATTTTATCAGCTGATGATATGGATAATAAAGTCAAAATTAAGCCACATCTATTTAGTTTCAAGACTAACAAATAAATTGTTTTAATGTTTCATAACCATGCTGAGAAAGATCTGGGCATACCAAAAACCTTATGCCCATTAAAGAGCTTATCCAAACGCTGACAGGCAAGCATAATAATTCACATTCCATCCATTATGAAAAACTAAGGAGAAAATTAAGGTTATGCATAGCATACTCTTTTTTTGCTACTGTCAAATAAAGTTAAGCTTGACTTTGGAAAGAAGATGTTAAAGCTTGCTTTTGGGGAAGGATTTAACAAAATACATTGAAGGCTATAAAAGAAAAGTCAATTTCTCTGGAAAAAAAGGAGTAGGGTATTTCAATTTATCGGGTGCAATCAGGAAGCCTTTCATGTAGATATGAGGTATAAAGCAGGGAAGTGCTAAGCCAGCTCTACCCACTGCCTTCCTATTGTGCATTTTAACAGAAGCAAAGCGAGCAGGAGGCAGTTAGCTGTAACACAGAGGGCATGAATAACTTCTCATAGTATTGAGTTATCTGGCACGAAAATTCTTTGAGGTGTAAGATCAGATATCCAGCACTGTGTAATCTATCCAACAGTCATTTTTTAGAGGTATCTCTGCTATTTGTACTGGGACCATCTATCCATTTTACTTGTGGTTGATTTATTCAATCTCTGCCACCAGTGAAACTCTGCCTTCTGGTACCCCAGCATGAAAATTTATTACTTTTTATTTGCAAAGAAATGAGTGCTCAGCTTCCATCATTTTCCTTACGTTGCTGGTGCTCACCTTGTACTTTAGTTTGCTGTGGCTTGTCTGTAGATGCTAACAAGGGTGACCTAGACCGCTGCATAACAGGCAAATTTGGATCGCTGAAAGTTATAGTATCCTTTCCACCTGAAACAAAGAAAATGCTGGAATCATTCATTCATCAACTGCCTTCACTGTTCATTCCCAATATTCAAACAGATCCTACATTTTAATACAATTTTTTTTTTTTTTTCAATGTTATAGAAAGTACAGAACTGGAAAAGCATCTCAAATGATCCTTCCACAGCATGGCAAAAACCCTCTGTACTGCAGCTGAAATACGCAAGTCAAACACAGAAAAGGCATTTTTCTACCCACACTACTGGGGAAAGGACAGACTTTGAAAGAGGACCAGATGCTGCATTCAGCAAATTGGATTAGCCACACAATTCAGCATATTAATCATCTGATGAGAGCAGAAGTTTTACAAGAGGCATTCTGAGGTAAGGCTTTGCCCTGGCACATGGCTCGCCTGCCCGCTGCCACGCAGCCCTGACTCGGTGCCCCGCACGTCCTGCCTCACCACTGCACCTGTTTGCACCTCAAACTGGGTTTTGCAGCACGGTCCCCCTGCACACCAGCCCACAAAGCCCCTTTCAAAGAGACAACTAAGCAAAAAGCTCCGTGGTGGACGCCAGAGCCGAGGGAGAAGCACGCGCACCCTGCCAGGGAACGGCAGGGAATTTCATCTGAAAACTCCCAAATCATTTCTGAGCAGTTCTGCCGCAAGCCAAATGGAAAAGGGCCTCTTTCCAGCTCTTTTGTAGAGAAAATTGTGCAAGAAACTCTTCAGCTAAGGGCTCTGCTGTAGATGCGTAGCCTTTACATGTTTTAGCAATACAGAAAGCAACACCTGCAGATCCTTTAGCAAATCCTCCACTATTCGGGATTCTCAGGTCTTTCAGTGACTGACACTGCCTTAAACCTGGAGGGGAAACGGCAGGAAATGTGCAAGATCAGCTAGGCAGGGCCCTGCACGGCCTCCAGCGCGCTGCCAGCTGCTAAGTAATGGCTGCAGAGGTGGCAGCTCCTGCTCTATTTATCTCCATAAGACCGGACATTTATGTTACTATCACTTTTTCCCCCCTCTAAATCTGTTTGTACATTTCCCCTTAAGCCAACATCCTAAATCTAATCACCCTTTGGAGACAGAGACTTTCAAAAGAGCACCAGGTCAGGAGACAGTGCGAATAAATCCAACTTTGGCAAAGTTCTGGTGCCTTCTGTGAAGCAATAAAAGTTGAGCTCCTCTCACGGAGTCCAGCTGCACTGTCCCAACCCCTAACTACTTTTGAAAACAGTGGCTGTAAATATCTTGATACTGAAGCTGTCGTGGATTTTGTAGAAATATCCCTGACAAGTTGGGTATAGGCTGCAACAGCATGAATGCACTTGAACTTGGCAAGCAAGGATGCATCAAGGATTGTGCCTTTGCTATAGCAAATAATAACACTGTAAGATTAACTAGCAAAGAACGGAGTGGAATAAAAGAATTCACAATGTAAGGCAAATTAACTAAAAATGGTAACTAGGCAAAACAAGCCCAACTGCTATTTCAAACCACAAAAGCCCCTGGAAGAGGGAATGCACTTTCCTGTATCGGTGCGGGAATTTTCTTTTGGAAGGAGAGCTAAACTAGACAGGAACTAGTGGTATGAAAACATCCAGTAGATATTCACACACATAGTCCATCCATATCCCAAAGATCCAATAACACCCGACAGAACAAGATCCCAAAAGATGAACCTGAATAATTTTTAAAGGTGTTTGTTGTTGTTGTCGTCAGAATAATAAAGCCTTGAAGCTCCCAAGACAAGCTTTGAAAAAGAAACTTCCTGAATTCCAGCCAGCATTTACGCAGTAAACACATTCACTTTCACAACATTTTTTATGAAAACTGACTTAGTTACAGAAAATAAGAGCTAACCTCCCACACATTTAAGCCACAGCTATGCAGCTGAGTTCCTATTTACTTACACTGATTCACACCATTTCATGACAGAGGGCCGTGGCTCTTGCTGGCCTGTGAATCATGGCCTGAAGTTGGACTACACACAGGAAAGTTCTGTTAGCTGCGGGTCCAGTGAATTTTATAACTCATATGGCTTTGGGCAGAGTCCCTCTATAAAACGAATATCTCAAGGACTCTCGTGATTACAGTGGAGATCACAAAATAGCCAAGGAAATAGGTCTTCAACAGTTGTAAATTCAGTTATTTGCTTCCTTCTCCAGGACAAGCAGACTCCTACAAAAGGATTCCCAGTCTTGGGGATCGTTTTACCTCCTCTTTTCCATTTAAACAATCCTACCCTACTGTAACTGGCTATCAGCAACTCAGTGCCAGCTCTCCACTGCTCCTTGCTGACTACTGCAGAGCGAGGAGTTCGGAAACACTCCGACGAACCTAGAAAGGAAACACCTCAACCATGGGTGATTTTCTTTTTCTTAGGCACTGGACATCAGGGATTTTCAGGAAATAGTGATTTGAATAATACAGAACTGCTTACATGAAGGCCTGAATCTGAACATCAAATTCTGAATAAACTGGCCACTATTATCACTTCATATGCTGAACAAAATGCACGTGCATGTGTCAACCAACTGCAACACACCTGAGACTGAGCAAAGAATGCAACGTTGCTGTGAACGTCGCATTCTTGGCTGCCTTCTCAACAAGGGTTCATAAGACAGAAATCTATACTCAAGCTTTCTCTTTTCAAACATTTCGTAAGAGATTAGATTAATTAGAGACATTTTCCAGACAGGGGAAGCTGCAGCTTGTGGTAGGCAGAACTTTTACGGAAACTGAACTTATGCTCCCACTGGCACTATTTCAAAATCAAAAATATGCAGTTCCTCTTGATCTAGTTTCCCCACCATTTATTCCTGCATTGCACATAAAGCAGATGACAAATACCTAACTAAATACATGACTAAAAAGTCAGAAGCGATCCAGTAGGGTAAAGTCTACTTCAGTAGGGTAAAGCTTATTAAGATCATTTCCAAGCATTTGCAACATATCAGTATCATGGTGACGGTGGATGTTATAAATGATATATAAACAAGGATGCCTAACTGGGAACATTAACTTCAAGTAAAATATCTGCAATTTATCAATGTGCTGTCATCTATTAGCATATCATTGGCCTTCAAGGGTAAGTTTTTGCAGTAAGAGAAAGTTCAACTCACAACCCAATGATATTTTTCTCTCTGGACTTAAGACTGACCAGATGAGAAGCTCTTCATATGCTGCCTTCTCACCCAAGCCAAGACACAGCTGCACAGGCCATTATGATAGTTTCCACATTATTTGTTATACGCTGCTGTTTTATGGAGCAGAAGGTTTCAATGTTCTCTAACTAGTGACCCACCAGGTGTTGCAAGGCTCTTTCTGACCACCTTGGGACCAGCCTGCACTTGGAAATAAAAAATACTCTCTTGATTTAATAGGGAATCAGTAAATCAACCAACAAGCCTTGATGCTCAACAGAACTTGCAATCCAGTGTAAAATTCCATCCCATCTATTTAAGACCATTCCTTGTCACTATTTTCATCAATTTAAAAGAATAGTCTTATCCAGCAGCCTCCCTTTTCCTGGTGGTCATCTAACTCGCTCATTGGAACATCTTAATCTGACAGATATAAAAGTGTTCAGATAACATTTCCATTTATTTACATGCAGTGACAATATTTAACATACTGCTAAGATCAGTTACTGAAAATATACATGTCAAGCAGAACCTACTCCCAAATCCCACTGAGACATTGTAGCTCAGGCCTCCACGCAGCAAAAGAAAGGAAGGAAAAAAAACAGTTATTGTACAAATACCAATTTGATATCTTTCCTAAATAGACCAACAATGGAATAAGAAGTTCCCATTGTTCCATATACCCTTTTTCAATACATTTCGCAAAGTTTAGAAACCCTGCATTTATGAATATATGAATGGAACAGTATTTTTGGAAAAAAAAATCCCCAAACCCTCCAGCACATTAAACTGTTAAATTTATGATACATATTTGTACCAATGTGCAAGCTGCACTAGCAGAGTGTAGATGAGTATTTTGCCTGCATTCGGGCAAGGTGGGAAGGGACAAATGCACTGCTCACAGTACGTGCATCAGGTAACTAACTGAACTGCACTCCATGGAGCAGATTTGTGACCTTGAGCTCCGAGAAGCAACAATGATGGAGAAAACAAGTTTCAGAAAAGTGAAACTTCAGAAGGACCTACAAGGGACAAGCTAAAGGGGAGATGCACCACAGCAGTCCAACGGGTTGCACAGTGTAGGTCACGAGTACTTGTCACAGGGGCTCCTCAGCTGTGTCAAACGCTGTCTTCTGCATGGAAACTTCAGTGCTAAATAACAGGGAGTCCAAAGCTAGAAGCCCCTTTGACTTCGACTGGCACAAAAGTTTCCACCACCAGTAGCACTGGTGAAAGCTCTGAACAATTGAAAATGGAGAACAAAAGTGCCTAGTGGTGCAAGCAATGGAGAGGAATAATTCACAGTGGGTGAAGGAGATGCAATTAGGTGTAATGAGAGAAAAAGAAGCAAAAAGTAAATGTAAATCAAATATTGCACATTTTCCTAATAGCAAGGTCTATTAGGAAACAGATTAATCTCCCATTACTTGAGTAATTTAAAACCAAATGCAAAATTTAAGATGATGCTACCACAAATAATCCTCCTCTAGAGAGATGGACTAGAAAATTTAAGTTCTTTTACATTTACAATTTCTCAGAATTTATGATTCTACAGGAAAAAAATATGAAAAAATACAGCAATAAACCCTATGGAAATTACAGAAAGTACAAAATTAATAAATAAAATTTATTGAAAAAGTTAATAGCTAATATCCTGAATGTATCATTTTATACAACCACTTAAATAAAACAGCCTTTTTTTTTGCCTTCAAACTATGCAATATACAGCTTTGAAACCCATCTTAAATAGTCTAGTGATTTTTTGTTTCAATTTAACATTTATTAGAGGGTTTTAATTTCTCAGATGTGCTGAACATCACATTTGCAAAATCACTGTCGCATTAAAAAAATTATTATAGCCAAGCTTTTCTTAAATGCAGATATACCATGGAAAACTACATAATGGAAGCTGCTCTTGAGGATTTCTACTAACCTGGAAGACTCCACAAGCCAGCAATTTCCAAAGTCCTTAACTTCTTTTCCAGTTCTGCCACTCGATTACCTAGAATTCTTTGGGGGAAAAAAAAAAAGGGGGAAAACAAAAGTGATATTTAGCCGAGATGAAATTTTACATCACAGTGACCTAACCAAAGATCACTATTTACATGCATTTCAGTTCTTGACGTGTTACTTTAAGGCAATGGATAACATCCCTAAGCTCCGAGAAAATGAAATGTGGTTGCCTAATATCCTATGATAGGAAAAAAAAAAAAGTTTAGGAGGTACTGGACATTTGACCTGTGCTCTACTTTTAAAACTAACAGTAACAATTGACAGTGTTTCCATCTCCTTATCTGCAAATACTCCCTTTTCAGCCTACTTGCATTTTCCCTACCGCTGAAATCAGGCAGTACAGCTAAGCAAACAGACTGTAAAACTCAAGGCAACATCTGGGCTGGTTCTGAACTTTCGAGACATCCTTTTGGCCTCCTGCTTTACTCACAGAGGCTTGCCTAGCCCTAACACTGCTTAACAGGGCAAGCGATACCTTTCCTGCTACATCTTTTATTTCAGTCCTGAACTCTTTCTTTCTTACCAAAAAGCTTCAAACACTTCATGGCCCTTATCACCCACTCGCAGTTTTCACTGCACTGCTGGGGCCACCTCTCCTTTTGTATCTGATTCCTCCATAAATGCTATTTGCAGTTAGCTCTCCTGCCGGATTTACCTTTTAGTCTTAACTCTCTCACAGGATCAAGTGATTTTTATCTTGCAAAGAATTATTTTTTGCAGTGCGTTTTTGGAAGCGTCTCTCCCCCAGGCAGGGCCGCGGCTCCTAGAGCCTGGAGTCTTTTAAGACCCCTGTAAATACCCCCCATTCAGCAGAGGGGGGAACCTGGTGGCGGGGGCAGCAGGGGGGCACTGCGCTGCTCACATCGGAGCCAAGGAGCCGCCAGCCCCATGGGTGCTGCGTGCTGGGGGCAGCACACCCCAGTCCCCCATTCTGCCCTCAGGTTTATGCTGCAGCCACCTGAGCATCCCGGGGCTGTAACTGCTGATGCGGGATGGTGGAAATGAAAAGGGCTTGAAAAATTCGTTATCAAGGAGAAAATAATACGTTTTAAAGCTTGGCAGTGATGCAATAAAAGCCTGCAGTATTTTAAAGGTTGCAAAACATTAAGATGAGAGAGAGAATTCATATGAAAAGAGAAAGGAAAAGTTCATAACAAATATCAAAGAAAGCGTGGAGATGTGTGGGGCTCTGTAACAATTACAGAGCAAACAACCCCTGATGCTCACAGCAGAGCAGAGAAAACATTGGGGAGCAGTTATGGTTATTCCTCCTTTGAAATACAGCAATTAGGCAGGCTAGGGTTATGATGGATCTACTACTGTCTCCTCCAGTTGACTCCAAAATTGATGGAGTCTTTATTTTGCTTTCAAAATACTTCCCTCTGGTATGAGAATCTCAGACCTAATAATTCCATTTCCATACTTCAATTTATGGACCAGGCTCCTGAGTGCCCAGCTGCTGGGCATGCAGACCACATAACCACAAAAATATATTCTGACAAAATAAGGGTGTAAGTAGTCCTGAATACAGAACAGTTTGTCCCATTTACTCCTCTGCCTCGCGAGGCTCCAGACAATTTGCTGCTTCCTTGCTGCTGTATGTGCTGTGGGAAGGCGCACTGGCCTGCAACCTTTCCAAACAGTAGCATGGGATGGGAGCATCGAACTGCCCAAAGCGTTTTCTGTCTCTAGCCCCAGTGGACCAGCTCCTTCAGTTGACGTAAAAGATGATGTCACTGGCAAAGGTGCTTCTGCTGTCACCCAGACAAGAGCTACTTCTGCCGTCATCTAGACCCGGGCCTAGTGCAATACGGCAGTTAGTCTAAACCTTTCTCCAGGATGAGGTTTTGCAGAAACGTGGTTCTGTGGCCCACATAACAGCAGCAATGAGGGCACAACCTCAAGGGGGACGTGCTGCTTGATGAGATGCACCTGAGCTCTGCAGCTCACCCTCACCGTGGGTCTTGGCACGTGCCCCCATACGGATCCAGTCACCCAAATGGCTGTAAATGGGGCCTGTCACTGCCACGCTTCCCGTTCTGTGCATCACATGGAGGCACTTGCTCAGCGACAGGCTGAAATGATCCTTTTTGCTATTTGGGCCACAACTGAATTCACCCAAGTGAAGGACTTCAAACTTAGTGCAACATTGCTGCAGCAGAGCAACTTCTAAACCCATCCGGCTTGCATGGGTGCTGGCAAATTCATGAACAAAATGTGCTACAGAAGAATATATAAGAAACTACTTATTACTGGTATAAGCCAGAAACAGTTTTCTAGGCTGAGTTAGAGCTGCTTATTTTCACATTTCTGTAACTATTTAATCTCACAATATCTCGCTGCATGCACAATTCATTTAGGACTTCCTTTTCAAATGAAGCTCATTTGTTTGTGAGGAAAAATACAGGATACTGCTTATACCTTAGCAGTAGGAGCTACCAATCACCTATAGAAATTGACCTCTTTTCTTTAGAAAACACACTCACTTTTCTTAAACATGGAATTGAAAAAAATTAAAGGCTGGATTTACACCAGTCATTCCTAGGCATATATTCCTACACTTCTATCTTGCCACATATTTAGAAAAACAGCAATAATAGAAGCCAATAAAAGCGTGTCTGTTCCAAGAGCAAGTGGCAGTGGATGGTTTTAACAGCCGCAGAAAGCCATCTTCTACAGTACACCCAAAATCTAATCTAACTAAAAAAGAAAAGAACCATTAATCTGTTATAGCACCAGTTAATCAAAAAGCCATCTACCGTTCTGTTATTGTAAACTTAAGTGGCCATAGCCCAATCTCCCAGCAGCAACACAGGGCAGGTTAATGGTTTGGAGGCAAATGGGTTCATATGGTCTCAGGATGCTCATTTACTGGTAAGAGAATCACTAACTGATCAGTCATCTATCATGTATCACAAGTAAAACTTCTCCCCGGAGTGAAGCAAGCACCCCAAACCTCACACTCTTAACCCAACAGTATGAGTGAGTAACAGTATCCTCTGAACATGCTCTTTGCACAGCGAAAGAGAACAGGAGGATAAAGGAAAAGATTTCTACCTTCTGATTTACTTACATTGTAATTAAGTGTCCCAAACAACCAACTATGGCACCTCAACTAAAGGCTGTTTCTTCCTGATGTCCTGCCTGCATTTCTCTCTTTCACTGTAACCCTTTCACATCTCGGGTGCCTGTACATGAAGTAAGTCCTATTTCTGGCCAGCTCCTAAAAAGCTTCCAAAAGACAGCTAAAGCCAGAAGTAACAGAAAGGATAAGCTACACAGGAGGGGTTGTGAGGATTTTCACTCAGCTTGCCCAGGATCTATCCTTCTCCCCCCTAAAGTGTCCTAAACTGAATAGAGCATCACTATCCTGAGCACCCTCACTCAGGAGAGGGGTGAGTTATCACCTTCCTGTAAAATCTCTGTAAGTTGATCTTTCTGTTGTGCATAGAATAGCAGTCTGGGTGCACACACGACTCTACTAGCTACATACTACCAGCTTGGAAAGCAGCTAAGAGAATAGTATCTCCTTGTGAAGGCTGATCTATAGAAAACCCACACTTCAGAGTTTAAAATAGAAGCTAGAGCCATTATCACATGGATACATCCGAGAGATGTTCATGGACACTGCCTGTGATCCAAAAAGAGACACAAGGAAGAAGTTGGCTACAGTTACAGGCAAGAACAGGCAAACTAGCACACCAAGAATGACATAGTCAAAAGGCAGAGATTGATAGGCTGGAATAAGGAAAGGTATTCTCTGGATGTTTTCCTGTTTTGGAACAGGTTGCCAAGAGAGGTTGTGGAGTCTCATTCTCTGGAGATCTTGGTGTTTGGATGGTGCCCTGTGCCACATGCTCTGGGTGACCCTGCGGATGCAGGGGGTTGGACTGGATGATCTCTAGAGGTCCCTTCCAACCTTAAGGATTCTATGATTCCTTCAGCAGCTACATGAGCAGTAACAAGGGTGTGAGTTGCTGCTTACCAGGGCACCAGCTGATTAGGCACTTGCTTTCTCAGGAGTATTTAAGAGTGGCTATAAACTGCTCCTCCACTTCTGTTGCCACATCACTACGAAATAGGCAGTGGATTCTGCCTCGTATCAGTTATCAATTTTCCAAAGGAATAATCTATTCTAGTGCAATACAGTTTACTTCAGTAATACTCCTTCCTTCCATGAAAGATGCCTGCCTGTTCCTGGCATCTGGTCCTGATGTGCCTTTGAGAAGCCTGAATAACCTCTGATTACCAGTAGTGACTCAGTGTTGAAAAAAAAAAAGATGAGCACAGAATCAAGGAACACTTCCCAGCTCTGATTTTCATACATTACAGAAGAACAATAATATCAGACTATCAGAAAATGAGTCCAACATGATTACATTCTGCCATCATAGGTGCTGTGCAGGATACAAAGAATTCTACTGATTAGTAGAATACTTAAAAGTAAACAAATTCCCCTTCTTGAAAGTTCAGATTTAAAAAAAAAGCAAGCACTTGCAATTCAACTGTGTTTATCTCCTAAAACTTCTGGCAAAGGTACCTTTAGGAGCAATGGCTGTAAGCTGTGTGACCCATAGTCTCCTGGCCTCTGTCAAATGTTACATTCAGTCTTTCCAGATTCCCGAGGGCAGCATTTGCTATTCCCACCAATGTTCTTTAGCAAATTGTGACATTAGCAACAAATCCAGCAGCTCTCTTTTCCTTTACAATCTGAGCAGTCGCCCAACCCTTTCCTAGCAGAAGCTGGAGGGCTACGTTACAAAGCCCAGACTTTGTTGCTACAAAGTGCTGTTTTTCCAAACACATGGCTGATCTTTGTGTCTAAAAATGAAAGAGCCCACTTGTTAACAGTGACAATGGATCTCGTGGAAAACACATCCTCTTTCCCATTTCCCTAAAATTCTGCAAATCTATCATTTTATTCACAGCTTGGCAAATTCTCCTTTATGTAGGAATCATGCAACCTACTTGTTGGTTTGTCGTTGGTGTTGTATGATCATGTTTTTCTCATGGATAGTCTCCAGCAACGCAGTGGCCAGCGATTTGAGATCTGAAATGGACTGCGGTGTGACTGGCAGGCTGCAGCCTTGATCTTCTGACAAGAGTTCTTGGACTATAATGTTAAAAACACAAACGAGTTTTGGCTTCTCATCCACAGATGACACAGACATTTACTTAGCATTAAAGAGCTATTCTTG